>NDXB01002595.1:60888-93914 GCA_002631895.1 Agapornis roseicollis
AGGAATAATTTTTCTTCTTTTTTTTTTTTTTTTTTTTTTTCCTGCAACACTTCTTATAATAAAACCAGGAGTTTGTTTTATTTAGTGTCAAAAAGTGTTGTATTTAAAAATGAATTTAACTTAGACTTTGAGGTGTCTCCAATGGCAACTTCCTAGAGTGGAAGAACATGATGGTGAATGTTTGTAGAGCATTTGGCCAATAGCCCTCAGCACTCACAGAGTAAATGCCTCCATAGCTTTTTGGTTACTGTTACATTGTTGATGTGAAATGTGCGGACAAAACCTGCCAGAAATGTGCAGAGCAAAGGCTGCGAGAAAAACACCACTCTCTTGTCATATGATTTGTATATTTGCTTAAAGATGCTTCCGCAGATATCATTTAATAAGAAGAAAATACAACTATATCATGAACAAGTATCTGTCATACTGGTAGTATGAATAGTCAAAACTTAATATAATTTAGATAGGGACTATAAACATCTGGCAACAGTGATTTTAGATTGACAGTGTGCATTAATTTGCAATGCAATTCTACATCATATCTGCAATTGACACCATATAACCTTTGTCATGGTTGCAACAGTCAATATTCTCCTGTTAAAATCAAGAATTCCTAAATACAGAAGAAAATGAAGCATTCTCAATCCCCCCTTTCTTGCCCTCCCCTGCTCCCGGAGGGATGGGGAGGAGAATAAGAAGAATGCAACTCCCACAGGTTGAGATAAGAACAGTTTAGTAACTAAGGTATAACACAAATCACTGCTGCTACCACCAATAATAATAGTGATAAAGGAAATAACAAGGGAAGAGAACACAGCATCTCACCACCCATCAACAGGTAACTCACCACGCCCCTCCTGACCGAGCAGCGACCGATACCTAGTCCAACCCCCCAGAGCACCAGCCCTTCTGGGTAACTCTCAGTTACATCCTGGGCATGACGTGCAGTGGTATGGAATACCTCTTTGGTCAGTTTGGGTCAGATGTCCTGTCCCTGCTTCCTCCTGGCTTCCCCTCCTCCCTCCTGGCTCCCCCTCTTCCCTGGCAGAGCATGAGGCCCACAGAGTCCTTGGCCAGACCAAACATCTGAGCAGTAACTAAAAACATCGGTGCTATCAGCACTGTTCCCAGGCTGAAAGTCAAAAACACAGCACTGCACCAGCTGCCAAGAAGGAGAAAAAATGACTGCTACAGCTGAACCCAGGACAGTTGTCAAAAAGGACTGCATAAAAAGCCTTTCATATACAGAAAAAGAATTCCACAGATCATTCTCATCTTCTGCACTGTTTAAGCAGCCAGCTCATCACTAAGCTGTGGCAATGGAGGGAAGAAAAAGAGGATAGCCAGCATGAACAAACTGCAGCAGCACCTCCATGCAGTGCTGTGTTTTTTTTTTACCCACTTCATGCTGCCCAAGTGAAGGAATAAAGTTTAGTCCCTTCCAAGATCTGCAAGCAGGTATGTCTTAAGGTGCAAAAGTGTCAGATGGTCTGGGCACTCTCTCTTCAAGATCCAAGTTGCAGACCATGAAGTGTTTTCTCTGCCTTCCACAAGGCACAGGAACTGACTTTCAGGAATGGGTCTATGTTCAAGAATGCACTTTTCCAGTTGAACTGACAAGCAGCTATGTTCCAGCTGATGCACCCTCCAAGGTCACATGCAGGATACGGCTAATTATTGGGGGGAGAAGTCATACACCAAGCCTGTCAGAATTCAAGGAGCATCTGGATGATGCTCCTGTCATATGGTTTAGTTTTAGATAGCTCTGTGAGGAGCAGGGGTTTTGATTTGATGATCCTTATGGGTCCCTTCTAACTTGAGATATTCTATGATTCTTCTATGGTCCTCTCCAACCCTAACTGTTCTATGGTCCTATAATTCTATCAAATGTTGAGCTCTATTACACAATCAGTGGTCTGGCATAGATCAGTCCCTTTTTTGAAAACAGAATTGCCATTTCCTTTCTGGTTTCATCCATATGATGTACAAATAGGAATCTTCTCTTTCCAAATTAGCCACCGAAGATGGAAAAATATACCTGTTTATTTAAATAACCAAAACAATAATACCTGAGAGATATGGATTAATATATTGCATATTCATGTTGTCATCCATTTGTACTTTATTATTTCCAGTGCTTGAATAGCCACTTAAGTCCCCCGCTATTTCATTTGTTTTGTAATTAGATCACTATCCTGTTGTTTACAGAAGTGCCAGTGCCTTCACATGAACTTGCAAACATATTTGTTGCCTTTGTAGAGAAAGAAAAACCCTGTTATGTGAATATTTACAAGGAATAAAGGCACTATGAATATCAAAGCACAAGAGTGAAATGCCCTTTTATTTCAAGGCTTTCCCAAATACTGAGCATCTCTGAGCAATTAGCAGAGACTGTACAGGGAAATTATGTGGTGGAGGCTATATTCTATTCAGTGCTTTCTAAAATGAAAACCAAAGCACTTTTTGCTCTGTATTGACTGATGCTTTGCAAGTTGTCCCTATCAGTGACATGCCGTCAGGAGACATCCACTGCTCGCAGCCATTGCCAAGAAGCTGATTAGATGGTAGGAACAAACAAGAAATTTCAATTCCTTTCAATTTGAAACCAAAGGAGGGAGGCCAGGGAGCTGTGTGTTTGATGAGATGTAAAATCCCATATTTGTTGAATCCAGAAGCTGTATCAGCAATTAATTTAATTAATTTAATCCCCAGTATTCTGTTTTCTCCATTTGTGTGTCTGCTGTAACCTATAATTCCCTATGAAGATACCCCAGGCTAATATGAGGAGGGTATTGAGTTGAACCTGGGTTCAACTGGGCAGTGCAAAGCAGGTTGGGGTGATGAGTGAGACTGAGATGTTTCAGAAGTGAGGCAACCTCTGTTAATACTAGATAAACTGTATGCTGAGTGCTTCAGAACTGTGTGATGGTTTTGTCCCGTCTGTAAGTAGGACATACCTTGAAGACAAGGAAACTAAAGGATTCTTTTGCATGCTTATAAAGCAAAATCGTATCTTTATTTTTTTTCTACGTTAGATGCAAAGTTTAGAAAACACTTTGGGTATTACTATGTGGTAAAAAGAAGTGTGAATTACGGGGCAAAGAATAAAATGATCAGGAGTTATATACACTCAGATGTAAGAATGCTCTCCTGAAAAGCACAGCTGAGCAATTAACAACACTCCCACACCCTGTTATAATATGTGTGTGCATTTTGGAATTTGAAGCAGGGCTCATCACAGCAGAAAATGTTGAGCTCAGAATTGGCAGTACTAACAATTAGCACCTTAAAGTACTGTCAGTTCCTCTTGATGGAAAATAGACATTGATCCCCTATGCTGGGTGTTAAGGGATTTGTTACCTAGTAGCTCTATCTTTTTCTAACCTGGGCACTGTTGTTGCTCTGACTCAGATAAGGAAATCACGGCATGTACATTTCTCATACTGAAAGTCTAAGGGCTCCAATGCTAGTTTTAACTATATTCCATAAATAATAGTTATTACTGCACACAATTTGCGTTACAATAGTCCACAGAGACCTTCGCCTAGACTGGTCATGTCTGGGCTTGCGTAGTATGAACACACAGTGACTGACAGCTCCTGCTCAAGGGAGGGTAAGGTACAGAAAGAAAGAAGCCTGGAGGCCTGTGACACGGTGTCCTCGTGTCACTGCCAGATCATCCTGAAGGTTCACACTTAATTTTCCAATGCTCTGGTTTCACAATGGTTGCTGGTATGTCTGTATCACAGTTTTTTCCTGCCCCTCCTCCTAGTGAGGTTCTGTGTCTGACCTCTGTTGGCTTCTTGTGTCTCTTGCTACAGAATGGCTGTTGCTCCAGGCGATGTTGCAAAACTCTTCCATAGCACCTACTTCATGCCATTATATAACATATCCCTTAATCTCTCTGGTGTTCATTCCTTCCATCAGATCAGAAAGGGAGATCCTAGCTACTGGAGTGCAAGACTTGCAGGGATGACACTACATGTCATCTCTGAGGGCCAACAAATGTCATTCCAGATTCCTGCAGGGGTTTTGATACTTTTCTGTAAAGACTGATTTAAAAACTTACATGGATTTTGAAGTTGCCTGTAAGGAGCACAAATTATTGAATAATATTTTAAATAAGGAAAACTTGATTATATTCTATAAATATTAATCTCAGAATGTAATTGCTTTACTACCCTGTTATATTACAATAAGCCTGCTGGTGTTGCAGCATTTTAAGTAAGTGTAGATGATTTAGTTTGTTCTTATGTTCTTCACAGCAACAATCTTCAGTCTGAAACAAGATTGCAATTTGCTGATTAAAGATGTATCACCTAATCAAGTGAGATTGAGGACTTTAATTGTTTTCTTTTACACTTTTTTCTTTTTATTTACTCTTACCAGATGTTTCATTTTTGGAACTTTTTATGCCTTTTCTGCTCTTGCTGTTTAATTGGCATTAATAAAATGTTCCTAACCACATTCACCTAGAAGATATTGCATATCCAAGGCACATGATGAAGGTTCGGTTTGGAAATGCTAGCTTTGAAGAAACTACCCAGAGTTGCAGCAGTCCCTCAGGATGTGATCTGATTACATCATTTCTGATGCGGTAATGTTCCAGGTTTTACTGGATGTGCATGTGACTAGTTGTGAGACTTTGGGGAGGGGGGCTGAAAGAAGTGACTTATATTTAGAGCTAATTCAGCTAACTCTGCATCAAAATGGTCTGGAACAGCATATTGGAACTCGTCTTTTGTAAAAATACCATTGTATCATTTGATTGACAGGGGGCATCTGGCTCTTTTTTTCTATTCATGGAGGAGGAGCTATATATGAGACATGAAGGGAAGGCAAATCTGTAGGATGAGTAAGGCCACAGTGGTTTTTGCTGGAGTAAAATACTTGATTTAAGTTGGTATTTGCTTGCTTCAGTCCAAAAGAAAGCAGTGGTGGAATCCATGCTAGGAGATGTGATTCATATCATATCCCATTCAGTTTAGCGCCTTACTAGTTGCAGTCAAATGTTTTCATAACTCATGCCTGTGCTCTTAATGATCTTTTCTTCACATGCAGCTGAAGTGAGACATGAACTTACACATACAATGGAAATGAGGTTTTACCTTTAAGTAGATGTTCTTATAAACATTCATGCACCATTTGTTGCCCTGTGGCTCATACTATTTTTTAGTTCCCACAGCCAAGCTCTTCTTGAAAGCTGAAGACACATTATTTGGAAAAGATAAGTAAAACTGGCCCTGTGGAAGTGACTCAAAATCATTGGATTCTGGTATGGAGAAGTACCTGAGGCTTCTAATCTTTTAGGTAGAGCTTCTCCTTATCTTTACTTTCCCACTTCCTTCTTTACATTCATCATTCTATAAATGCCTTATCATGAAATTAAAATTGTGCTAAGTACTGCAGAGCGCTTCCGTCATAAGGCATCATGTAGCTTTTACATCTCTTTAACAAGTGATGAATATATGTCCCCATGCACGAGGGCAACCTCACCTGAGGACCTTAATGTCAAGGTGGAGTTCGACTCAGATGTGAGGACAAGTGCAATCTAAACAAGTGTTGAGTAAATGCCATAAAGTCATGTGAATTAGAGTTGTTACCACTGCGGTTGCTTTTAAAATTCCTTAGTTTCGAATTTCTTAGGATAAAATACCTTTATACATAAAAGTTTTTATTATCTTTGCAGAACACCTGGCCTGATGGAGCCTTGTTTATGATAACAGCTTAGCATGTGGCACAAACCAATGAAGAGGGAGCAGCACAAACGTTTGTGTGAGCAAAATGAGAGTTGCACAAATACTCACAGGATTTGAAAATGCTGTGGATGGGCTTAGGAATATGTGACAAAGATCATAATTAATGTATTTTCTTCCCTTCTTTAATGGCTTGCTCATATCTGTGTACTAAAATCTACTTTTTTTCTGATGGAACAGTTTGAATATTCCTTTATTATTCATGAAACCACTAGATTCTTACCTGGGGTATAGTCTGCATTGAAAACATGGGTATGAATGGAGAGCAGAACAGCAATACGCGACCTAACTGTAAATTAACAGAATGTAGCAGTCTGGCTGCAGCAGTGTCAAACAAAGCCCAGTATAATTGTCTTTGGTGATAAGCGCCTTTGAATTGTAATGGACAATGTTTAATCAGCCAGATTATTTTAACTGTGAAAACTTTACAATAAGAGAATTGAAAGTATATCTTAACTGTTACTTACCACTGGCTTCCTAGCACATTGCAGTTAAAACTAGGTAATTTTAGCTCGGTGATGGCAACCTGGTGGTGACATGGGAGGTCAGATTGATTCTTAGGGTCAGTTGTACTTTAAAAAATCTTTATAGGCAATGTAACAGGTAGGTGCAACTGCAGTATCACACGTATTAATGCTACAAACCACCTAGTAACTGAATGTATTTGAAAGCAGCTCTTTTGATCTTTTGCTCGGAGAGACCTAAGTGTCAACTAGTAGATAAATACCCTTTTTTTTCTTAAGAGCAGTTTGTAATTTTTCCTTTGGAATCAAAGATTTTCCCAAATTCAAGCCCATTTCCTTGCTGCAGTTAAAAGTCGAGTGAAAAAAACCTTTTCAACTAATAAATCCTCAAAAAAGGAAATCTCATTTGTGTAATGAATACATTTAATGGCTGTTTGCTATAGACAATTAACCGCCATTAATTGGAGTGGTGTGCTCACAGAGGAGGGATTGTTTATTTGACAGAAAGACTTTTTGTGAGAAGAAGACATTTCAGAGAACTTGCCAAAATAACTTCATCTCTGGCCGATGGCACTGAGTTACTGCAGGCAGTGAGAATGAGTGCTGTCTGGAGAGTTGCAGGCAGGTTTTGTGACACTGAATGACCACGTAGTAAAACAGCAGGTGAAATTCAGCTCTGATGGGTAGAAAGCAGTGTAAATGGAGGCTTTCTCACAGTTTTACATGTACAACAACAGTGTCTGACCTAACTGTTACTGCTTGGGAAAGAGCTTGGGCTGCATCAGGCTGTTTTATGAAAACAGCAGTGTTCAGCAGCAGGCAAGAGGAGTCTGCCTGGATTTGCTGGCAGAGACACAAAGAACAAAAGAGAGTTCATTGCTACACTGCAGTGTAAATCCTTTGAACATTGAACAGTTTGACGGTTCAATGTCGACCATTGCTGTGCTGTCCCCAGCTCAGACAGCTCCTGGGCTGCGCAGTGGTTCAAGCGGCCAGGACCAAGGTCAGCTGTGTATATGGGCTTGGCTCAGCTGACAGGACTATGCGGAGGTCCAGTCCTGGTGGACCTGTAGGCTGTGGTTTCACTGCCTGATACCCTCCTTATCCATTGTACTTCATGCTCACAGTCCCAATTATTTGCATTTAAACAGGCATGCCTGTGAAATGCAAATCAGACACAAATCAGCACAGACATCCCTGCATGAGCCTGAGGTTTGAGCAGTGGGGTAATTCCCAGAGCTTGAAACTTACTGCTGCTCCCTGCTGAGAGAGGCAATTGACTTTGAAGGGGTTAAAGGGGTTCAAAGCCCACCTCCTGAGACCCCAGCCCACTCCTGTCAGTGTGCAGGGTCTCTGCCATGTCTGGTTCTCCCAGCAGGGAGATATTTTGTTCAGTTTGGGATGTTAATATAGGAAGATAAGGGGGAAGCAGGGTGTTACAGTTCAGTTGAGAGCAGTGTCAGGGAGATGTCTAATCCTACAATCCACTTATGTCCGTGGGAGAAAAAATGTTACCATCTCTGTCTCCCTCTATTTAATTTAGCAGCCCTTGGGGACAATTGCTCAGTCATAGCAAGATGAGTTTCAGAGTCTGGAGTCCTGACACCACAAGCTTTCCGTCTTTTGCAAGCACTGGAGTCTGACTTATATGCAGCGGAATACAGACGGTACTAATTAATATGTTTTTGCTATTGATTTTGCTTTTTCCTTTGCTGCAGGATCATTTTACTATCAGCTTTGTGATTTTATTGGTAGATCTGCATAATTCTTTCTCTCATGTTACTTTTTCCTTGTTTGTGAGATGGAATTGATGCTGCTATTAAGGATCTCCGTTGTTTGTTTTCATCACATGTAAAGAAGGAGTTATTATCGTCTAAAAACTTGCATTATCATTTACTGTTGCAGTTAATTGTTAGGCATTCTGAATCAGTGTTCCTGCTTATTGTGAAGCTGATAAAATGCTCGTGAAAAATAGGCCAACTCTGAAGTGCTGCGATCAATATGCAATATTTCTTACATGTTAACCTTTACTGTATGGATTTAATATCCCATCTGATTTACACCTAATAAAACAGAGTGTGCCTCCAGAGTAAAGCTCTTTTTAATTGTTTTGTTGGGTTTGTTTTTTTGTTTTTAGTAGGATGCGGCATTTTCTCCTTCAGGTGTCACTGTGTGTCACACTCTGCCCAAGGAGCCATCCTATGGTATCCCCTAGCTCCTCTTACCCAACCCGTCTGATTTCAGCAAAAAAATGCCTGACTTCAGCTATCTGCCCGCCATGGGCAGAGCTGGATTCCCTGTTCCAAACTCTACTGCAGTGACAATGGTTTAAACCTGGGGAAAAATTATCTGCCTAAGCAGAAGTGCTCTGGGCTTACTGGAGTAGCTAGCAAGAAGATTTACCACACCATCTCTAGAATATTTTAACCAACCTCTTACACATTTCTGGCTGTGATCATCAGATTTAGTTTGCACTTTTGACAACTCGAAGTGGGCATCTTGCTCTCCTGATTTGTAAGTCGTTCAGCCCTACTGATTTCAATGGGATCAGATTAACAAGTGACCTGGGTAGGTCTGACCAGCTGGCTTGCTAGCCTGTGCGCCCCAATACTGCAGATACATTTCCCTGGTGTTTACTACATAAGGAACATATCACAGAACAGGTTGGAAGGGACCTTAAAGATCATCCAGTTCCAACCTCCTTACCAGGGGCAGGGACACCTTCCAGTGGATCAGACCCATGGCTGCTTCCTTGGAGACAGTAATGCAGTTAAATGGTAGAACATGTTTGCAACCAGTACATCCTGTTTCAGAGTCTGGGTCTTTTAAAATAGATACTCTGTGATCCTCTTCAGTGTTTTGATTTGTTCCTTTATGCTATGATCCTTCAAATGTTCACTGCATTAAAAAGATACGTATTGATTTTCTTCTATTCAGTTACTAAACATTTAACCCCAAACCACCTATGCTGTGGCAATGAAATGGTACTTCAAAATGGTGACAGCAGGTGTATCACAAGATGTGTTACTCCCTGGTATGCCAGGACCCTATTGCCCAGGTGAAGGATACTCCTGAACCTTAGCAAAACACATACTGCAAGTCCAGGATACCTGTATTTTTTGAGAACAGATTTTCCTAGCTATGTATCCCTGTCTATAAATGTGGTGCCCACAAAGAAGCAGGTCCCTGTCTTCTCCAGAAGTTATCTCAGACACTATGCATATGCTTTCCTATGCATAGGCAGAAGACCTAGAAGCGAATGCGGTTTTTTTTGCAGCCTGCTGCTACTACATTTTTTGTGAAGCTACAATACTTAGAGACACATTGCATGGGTGTGGGGGACTGTAGCAAGATGAAGAGTTCTGAGGTACTCCTGCACAACTGGAGCACGCCAATGGCATCACATTTAGCATGCATGTACAATGAAGGGCCAGTCCCCACCAGCTCCAACCTGTCATCGTAAATTTCACTGTCTATAAAACTAATTTGCTGCATAATAAAGACTAGATGCAAAGTGAAATATGTATGTGCTGTGGGCAACTGCGATTTCAGCTCTTTTCCAACCTAGTGGATTCTATGATTCTGTGGTTGAAAACGGAGAGTGCTCCACCTGGATAGCATAGAAGGCTCAGTGACTCATGTCTGGGCACCTCATGCATCCTTCCAGAATGCTCCTGTTTGAGATCAGGCAGCACCCGGCAAAGCAGATGGAACAAGATTTGTCTCACACATGCTACTATTGTGAACTTTCCTGTTGGTCTGCTGGAGACAGCAGTCTCCAGCTATTTCACCTACTATTTTGAGGGGGATGAAACGCTCCACATTTTTTGTGCATTTTGACTTGGATTTTTTTCCATTTGTAGAATCATAGAATCAACAAGGCTGGAAAAGACCTTTAAGATCCTCAAGTCCAACCTCTACTGCCAAGTCCTTCCCTAAACCATGTCCCTGAGGGCCTCATCTACACATTTTTTGAACACTTCCAGGGATGGTGATTCCACCACTTCCCTGGGCAGCCTGTTCTGTTCACCTTCTCTTGTTGCAGAATGATATTATCTATGATTTTCTCCTCTGTAGGCCTTTTACCTCTCTACGGAGGCAAACAACAAGGACTGCTTAATCCCTAGCATACTAATCTGTTCCCTTTTCTTCCAGCATGCTCTGAGCTCTGTATCACACCTGACCACTCACCCTGCTAGGAGTCAAAAAACCTGTGAAGACTTAGAAGGTACTAAGGCCCAATTATTTTAGTTGTGCTACTGAATAATAGACTAAAAAGCAGGATGCCTGGTGTGCATCAAAGGCCTAGGGAAGGTCTGTAGAGACACCTGTGTTATTTTAGGAGAAATATGTGCAGCCTAAGTAATGTATAACTACTGCATTTAAAGATCTATGGCATGAAGAGAACACAGGGTGCTTCTAGTGACAGGAGGTTGAGAGCATCCTTGGCAGAGGAATAAAGTGACTAACTACAAAGCATATGATTTTTCCATGATGAAGAGAATAATCATTTGCAGAAGCACTATAAAACAGACAAGGGACAGGATAAGTGTAGATGGAGAGAAGTTGTAGGACTGAGGTTTTTTCACAGTATCTCCGTGAGCTGTGCAAAACCCTTTACCCTATGCTGTGATTAGGGTCTGCCCTCAGCAGCATAATGCAGGTGAAGGTCTTGTGCCGAGCAGGGCAGCTGGGCAAGATAAAGTACACATTGTCCCTGCAAGAGAGGGGTCAGAAACAAGCTTGGAGCTACCCACTGCGGTGAGCAGCTGCCCCAGGGGTGCCAGAAATGTCACTGGTGCCCTGGATGGTGGGGAGTAGAGGGGGTTGTTGGGGGTGGCAGATTTGGGAGGATGGCCATCACTTCACACATGGCTCTGGTGGGTGGCTGCAGGTTGTGACAGCAGCTCTTCAGGGCAGGTGGTACCAGCACCTGCTGAGCCTTCACAGCATGCAGCTGGGTGCTGCTGCATTTAAGGAGTTTTAAATTCCTCCCTGGAAAAGCAGCATGTGGAAAAGCTTCGGCAGCTTTGAGTCGGTCCTTGCTTGACAACCAGGAGCTGCTTATGGCATCCTCTGAGACCAATAAATCTTAAAGACTTTTCTCAAGTGCATGGGGTATTGCTGTGACATTGGGTCTCTGATGTCAAGTCTGGGCTCACAGTGTGAGAGCAAAAATGAATCTGAGGCAGCCTCTTGTGTCTCTTGTTCCCCCAAAACTCCTCAGACAGGCAGTGAGGACCAAGCCTCAGTCTGAGACCAGAGAGGTCGGTGTTACATGAGGTAGTCATGTTATTTAAGCAGGCATTAACAGAACCTGAGATCCTGATTGTACAATCTCAGTGGTGAATTAATTCTTTATGGCCAGAGGTAAATGAATATGAGAAAAGCACACAGGAGGCCAGGCAAGCCCTACACAGCTATTGTGGGGAGAGGCAGGAGCCGTTTCGAAGTGAAAAACAGCTAAACACTTTGCTGGCATTAACACAGCTGCTGAGAGAATTCCTCCTATGTTAATCTATGATTTTCATAGCCCAGCGCTCCATTACTTATTTATAGATTTATAGCTCTTCTCCCTTCCTCCCCCCTAAGCATCTGGCTTCTGTATATGAAACACACAATTACAAAATGCCTTCTGAAAAAACCATCACCACCCCTGTCTGCTGCTGTGCGTCAGGGTAGCTGGCAATTACAGCTTTTGCATGGTACGTGTTGGCTCGGCACCTGTGGGCTCAGAGGCACCCGCTGAGCACCCAGGGCCAGACTAGTGCCACCCAGGGCCCACCCAACACTCTGGATGAGCTTGTACCAGAGCTGGGACCAGTTGTGCCAGGGCGCAAGGTGTGATCCATGGGCAGGGACCTTTTCCTGTAGCAGCAGTAACACAGGTCTCTGTTGAACCTCAGGAGGATGTAGGTGGCTTTGGTCCTCCCTGCTGTTCATGTCAGAAATAGAAATAGATCAGTTAATGTATTTTGGATCTGCTGCATCTTCATTGTCTCCTATGTGCAATCTTTTTGTAAGCATCGGGACAACAATCCTGCATGTGCAACTTACTCCTCCCAGGGACTGTGTTTTGGGCTGTCTTTGGGCTCAGGTGGTATCACTGCATGTATTGCATAGGGGTGTCTTTTATATGCTTTTGTGCATGTATTTTTATAGGTTTTCATTTTTACTGTGAGTTACATTCAAGCTGTATATTTTGCTTACTTCAGAAGCTGGGATCCTCTTGAGCCCTAAGAGGGGAGGGCAGCTCCACGACTGTGGCCCGTGCACGGAGGATGGTCTATTGGCATTTCCACATGTAGGACTTCACAGAATTAGGGAAGCAAAGCATTCCTACTGCTGTGGGAGTTTCAATGAGAAGAGCAATCTTTTTTGAGGAGAAATGTGTTACATACGCAGTACGAGTTTAGGAGGGTAACTGGTACCTTGAATAACAGCCAGAAGCAAACAGGTAACTATGAGAGAGTGCAGCACTTGCCTGTGTGTACCACAGTAGGTCATGCACATTACATTTTCTGCTGGACAAGATTTCTCTAGATGTTTCAAAAATAGCCTAAGAAAACTGGTTTTCAGAAGCCAAGATGTGGAGCTGAACATGCGGAATAGAAACTGCACAGTCACTGGCAGAAGTTGTTTGCTACTTGTTAATCACATCGTGCTTTCTAGCATGTCTCTGTTATTTCCATGCCGTGTGCTGTGCTGAAGTGAGAGGTCTTGGTTATGGCTGTTACTTTCGTTGCAGTGCTGATGGAAGGTTCAAGGGCCCAACATCCAGCTGATACCTGATTCCTCAGTGCAAGTGCAGAGGCTTTGGGAACAGCTGCCTAATATTATTATATTTTACTTTGCAAGTGCTTCAGTGGGATGTATTATCTTGCAAAGCTCTTTGTCATTTTAGCACTTCTGCCTCATCTCATTCTGTGTTCTTGTTTAATGTATCTGTGGTGTCTAGGTGTTACTGCTGGAATCTTTGTATTTTTCTTCACCTGAAGAATACCACTTAGGTCTGCAGATATATATATATATATTTCTTTTTCTCCAATACATTTTTAATGATTAGTTTTAAAAGATATCACTCTTCTCTTAAGGATTTCTGCAGAACAATTTGGATGCTGTTTAGCCTGGAGAAGAGAAGGCTGCATGGAGACCTCATAGCAGCCTTACAGTATCTGAAGGGGGCCTCTAGGGATGCTGGGGAGGAACTCTTCATTAGGGACTGTAGTGACAGGACAAGGGGTAATGGGTTCAAACTTAAACAGGGGAGGTTTAGATTGGATATAAGGAAGAAATTCTTTCCTGTTAAGGTGGTGAGGCACTGGAATGGGTTGGCCAGGGAGGTTGTGAGTGCTCCATCCCTGGCAGTGTTCAAGGCCAGGTTGGACAGAGCCTTGGGTGACATGGTTTAGTGTGAGGTGTCCCTGCTTATGGCAGGGGAGTTGGAACTGGATGATCTTAAGGTCTTTTCCAACCCTAACTGTTCTAATATTCTATTCTATGATTCCATGACAGATATTCTTTTATGGCTGTGTTGGTATTTCATAATGTTTTACAAAGATTCTGTGCTATTTAAGTGAATTTGATTTTCTGTTGCCCATTTACTTCCCAAGTACTGTTATCCAATTGTTTCACTTGCAGGATAATTAAAAGATTATTAAAATAAATAAATCAATCAATCAATCAATCCTGTTTTTACTCCAGGCAGGTTTGTAAGTGTTTGTAGGAAGTTCAGTGGCAAGAGCTGAGTTAAATCAAAAATCCTTGATTAGCAGCTTTAATCCTACTCTGTAAGGAACTACACAGCTAGGTAGCTCTCTGCACCTGTCAAAACCTCTATTGCAGTCATAATTTTATTTATCACATTATTCAAGTCCTTTAAATTCAAGTCTTCTGTACCTGAAAGCTGTGTCTCATCATGCCATGGACTGAGTAGGTGAGATAAGAGCTTTTACCTCTAAGGAGGTTTTTAGGTAGGAGAAATAATCAGTGGAGGAAGAGAATAATTTCCTAAGTTTCAATGCTTTTGTTGCATGACTGTCATCTTTCGAATTCAAGAGTTCCATCTAGAGGAATTGTATTTCATGAGCTTAGTTTTGCTGGCCTTTTAATAATGTGTGTCATGTTTGCTGGCTGAAAATAGATGAGTTCATTCTTCTTTCACAGTTTTCTTTGTTGAATACCTACGAATTCCATGTTTTTCTTTTTGGCAATTTTTGAAACAACACTTTAACATGAGTATTCCCTGCTTACACTTAAGATATTGTTTTCATGTTTCTGTTTATCAAGCATCCTGAAGAGAAATTCTGTTCATCTGAGTGTCACTTATGAATTTGTATCCCAGAAAGCTACAAGGCTCAGATTTTCCCATCAACAGAAATGAAATATATCCTTAAGCAAAAGATTATTTAGAGTAGCTGAACAGACTCTTGCAAGACTGAAACCATGTAATAATACTGAGAATACTGAATGCAGACATGCACACTGAGAACTAGTAGTTCTGCAAACAGAAATAAATCTTTGTTCAGTTTGGTTTAGGAGTCACTGTTTCCAAGTCTTTTTTTCTTAACCTATAGAGAAATATTTGGGGTGGGAAGGGTGTTGGAGGGGGTGGAGTGTGTGTGGAAATCCAACACAAGCAATTTGCTGTTATCTTTTGGGGTTAGAAGTTAAATTACTGTTATTTTTTTATCTAATGAACCTTTTAGGCCCTCTGAGGCTCAGATACTTCTGTTTATCTTTTCTAATATTCTTTGTGTGTCAGGCAGATTAAATACCTTGGTAATGTTCAATCATGAAACCTCTTATCTAAAACTATAATAGGATGATCTTCATATTCAGATGTGTGAAATTTGGCTAAAACAGAAACCAGCTTTCTCACTGTCAGAGAGAAAAGTTTAGCTCTCAAAACCATGTTAGCAACAGGGTGGCATGGTGCAAATGATAGAAATCAGCTGAAGAAATTCCATTTTTTAAAGAAAACCCTTTGATGTGTTTTCTAACTATAGCAGATGTGTGGCATACGTAGGTGCCATACTAGAAAACTGAGGGCAGATTGAAAAAGCAATGCTATGCCTGCATGGCTCAGTAAAAGAAATCTAAGGGGACAGCTGAGTTATGTGGAACAGCTTGAATTTATAATACTTAGAGCTTGTCCCTTAGTAGCAGATCTCTGTAGGACATAGCTGATTAAAATGGTTCAAAACAGAGTTTGCAAGGCAATGACCAAAGAGTTAACTAGTATGAATAATCAGAAGGCCAGTGACTGCACTGGGTCCTTGGTTATCTCACTCAGAAGTAAAGATTTTCCTTTAATGAGATGGTTCACATAAAAAAACCACATGTAGCTTTGAACATATAAGCAACCTGAGCACAGCAGATGAAGTGTGTTTCTCCATTTCTTTCAATCTCAGGGTAACATGAATTACTTTTTACCTAATTACCTAATTTTCCCCAATTAATTAGAAGCTAGATCAGATTTCTGATTGTCAACCGAAGCTTTATTTCAATTTTGATTATGCTGCACTGTGTTGTCTCCAGTTCTTTTTCCGCCAACATTTCCTGCAATTTTTAGATGTCATTATGAAGACAAATTAAGGTCAATTTCATAACCCCGGGCTCAAATTTGTATTTTAAATGAAGCCACATTGTGATGTGCAATCGTTTGTTACTTTATCTAATCTGACACCTACCACCTTGTTTCTGTCAATGTTGACTAGAATTTATTGTAGTTGTTCTCAGCTTTGTCCTTCTTCATTTTGCAACTAGCTTTGCAATTAGGTAAATTTAGGAATTCAGCAGAGACAAAATGTAAGTTTTCATGATTTTTGCAACCTGTTGTACTGTGCTTAGGGGATGATAACCACATGGATGTTGCTGAACAATCAGATTCAATGAACCATAGTGAGAAGTTCACTTAGAAGATATTTCATGTTCTGCTTAAAAATGTGGACAGCCTTACAAAGGTGCCTAAGGATTAGTGAAGTCTTTTGCCCCTCAGAGTGTCCAGAATTGGATAACTGCATGGCAAAGACAGGACCAAATGTTTAGGTTTAGCCACTGAAGTGGCTAAAAGCAGACAAAGTCTTCCTCAGCCTTTTTGATTTACAGGTCCTTTCAACTTGCCAGTGTGAAGCCCTTCTACAGTGGATTTCATTCCTCAGACTACCAGATTGCTTTTCTTGGTTGCCTTTCAAAACCCCATCAAGAAGTATTTCATAGCTGCCTCTGAGTCTGCAGGTTGTAGGCTGAAAAACACATCTCTTCAACCAGTGAGGAAGGCTGGTGACTACAATGAGTTTTGAATGGCAGAGGATACATCTGAAGTAGGTATCTCAGGTATCTCAGGGTAGGTGGAATAAGTACAGAATAAAATACAGTCATAGAAAGTTGAAGTAAATGTTCATAATCTTCTGAGCCAAAACTGGTAGAAATAACATCTCCTTAAGATCCTGCTTGAAACAGGAGAAACAAACTCATCATAAAGAAAATTTCAGTGTTGGCAATCATCAGTTTCAAAGGATAGGACATTCCAGTCTTTGCCAGGACCACAATCTTTTGATGTGGCATTGTAGATAAATGCTGCTCTGTACAATGCAATAAAACTCAGGGACTCTGTTCTTGTTTGCTCTTCATTGTGTTATTGAGGTACTGAAACTATGATTCAGTGCCAGCAGAAGGACAAATTATTGGATATGTCCAAATGTATTCAGATATAAGGTGCTCAGTGAAGGTCATCTATTTATTTGCACATATATTTGGTTTACTCACAGAGCATAATTTCACCTCACAAGTAATAATACTTGCACAGTGTAATTTCAGAAAAGACTGTGTTCCATAAAGAACTTCCCAAACAAGATAACTGTAAAGCAGATTTAATTGCAGGAATTTATTGTTCTTCAAAGCATTAAGGCTGTTTATTAAAGGTGAAACAAGTACCAAAAATCTAGGAAGCCGGCAGTGCAAAGTCTTCAACATCCTTAGTTTTACCCTTGTGTCCATGCTTATCATTCATCAGGTGAAGTTCCTAACTAGCTGTCACATGAAACATCACTCCAGACTATGTGCATTTGTTTTTTGCAGGATAGTATGTGCACTGAAACTTATTCTCCATTCAACGTTAAGTTGTGGTCTAAACTGATAACTCCAAACCAGAGAAGCATTTACTTTAACAATTAAGGTAGCCATAATGTAAGTGCTTCTTTAGTGAGGACAATGGAACTGGTCTTTGAATCTCCATGCCTGTGGCTCATTATATAGAAGCCCAAATTTTTTTAAGGCAGTAACCAGCTGATTGGTGCAAAGTGCAAACTGTCCTTGCCTGAACTGCAGAGAAAACCTCAGGAAGATGGACTGATGCTTCCATAAATAGAGAGCGGAAAATGGATTTTTCCCAATGGAAAGTGTATAATTTAATTAAGGTGGAAGCACTGCATGAGAATGTGCTGCTTTCAAAGTTATTTATTTATTTGTTTGTTTTTAGAAAATAAAATCAACAATTCAAATATTTTCACTGCTGAGTCCTTTCTTCCTTAAAGGAATGTTTTTTTGCATTAACACATGTACAGGATCAGGCTATAGTTGGCATTTGAAGGAGAATGAATGAATTAGTAAAGGCTACCAAATATCATTTAGAACAAATTTCCTTCCTGAGAAAGCAACAGAATTTAAATGACTGTTTGAGTATATTCATTGCCAACATCTGCCAAGAATATTCATAAAATGAGATAGGCTAGAGGTGAATTTCAGGATGATCTTTGAAGGCTGAGGACTTCACTTTTACATTTGATAGATACAAAGGCAGAGAGAGGGGACTTTTATGTAAATCTGATAGATATAAGTCCCCAGACATATATAATGTATCTCCAGCCATCAAAGAATGATAGAATTAGATATAGGACAGGTGATGTACCCTTTCCTTAAACTTCTCATGGGGTTATACAGAGTGTGGAGATCACTTTAGCAACAAATCCTCCCCAAGGCTCTTGGCAAAATATATTGCATGTCTTCATTGTCAGCACGGCCAATGAGAAAACTTTTGTTCAATGTCAATGTTGGGCTATGTATGGGCAAAACTTTCAGTATGAAAGGTTGCATGTTGCTGTCTTCATGTTCTGAAAAACCAGCTCCTCCTAAAACCTGCAAATTCCAAGTTTTTTTCCTTTGACTGGGGACCAACAATGGAGCAGTGCAAAGAAAAATATGCTTAAGCATTCCAATGAAATTAACTTTACAGCAAAAATTGTTCTGGAACCTTAAATAATGGGTCACTACTGTTACTGTACTGTAATTTACTTACAGATCAGATGACTGTTTATTTTTGCCTTAGCATAGTGTAGCTCTCCTTAGCTATAAATGCAAAATATTGATGAGTCAGGTAGCTAAAACAAGATGCAGAAGGCAGGATGCTTCAAATAATGTCAAACATTTTATGTAAGATCTATTTAATTAGAAATTAGTTCCCTACTTAATATCAGGCAACAGATGCCTCCAGAAGTAAAATACCTTTTCTTTTATCAGTTTTATCAACATAGGATGGATCTGGACTCTGATCATGTAAATTTGTTTTCTGTAGTAGTAGGTATAGTTATATATGTTGTATCATATATACTTGGGTGAATTTTCCTGCTTTTAATCTAACTAATTTTGAACTCCGAGTTTTTTCTTCTATTTTGGTACTTCAAAATGAAAGACATAATTACAATAGTAACAGCAATAACAATAAGGGGCTTCATCTTAGAGGACCATACAGACTTTAAAACATGGATGGAGGACAACCATTATCACTTTTTCAATATTCATCTTTGTTTCAACTTCAGAAGTTACCTGATAGGATTACAGATGAACATATACCAGCCAGAAAGTTGCATACTACCAACTAAAACTTACCTGAAGTAACGCTGGTGTTGTACAACAGTGTCTTTCAGATGGAAAGTCTGCCAGAGGAGTAGGACAAAGTAGACTAGCTGGGAACTCTGAGAAACTACCAGGTGAAATTCCCTTCACCTCTAGATTTGAAATGAGTGACTGATGCCTGTGCTTGTCTGACCTCTGCTAGGGGAGGGAGTTGAGATCCTGTGTTTATTCTGATATGTGCAATAGTGTAGCCAGCTGCAGTGGTCTCTTTTTGCCCCCCTGACACATTGCTGACCCTTTAGCATTGCTGGAGAAGGTTTTGTGCTCAAAGGCAGATGTAGGTACCTTCAATGAAAAGGTCTTCACTGGTCTGGGAAGCTCTTCAGTGTTTATTCTCTCTTTTGACATCAGGTGTTTCACCTCATCTGTTTTTCCAGCTGCCTTGGAGGGATGTATTTCTGTAATGGCTTATCCTGTAAGTTTAAGGCAACAGTTAAAGCAGATTGCTTGTCGTATGAATTGTTTTGCATTAATACACATGAGAAGGTCATTAAAATCAATGACAGCAGGTGAAAAGCTCAATGGCACAACAGGTACTGTGTTTTCACATCATTGATTACACATTAGCAGTTTTCAAAGGTGAGCACTTCAAAGTAGAACTGTCATTTGAAAAATTAACCAGGCCAGGGATCTCAGAACAAGTTACAGTTTTTTATCTTCTTGCCATTGTGTTTAGACAAGCATCTCATTTTCTCCTAGCACCTCACAGGTCACTCACTGCAGCTGAAATAGCAGAAGCTGATCCCTCTCCTGGTCTTTGAGAATTTGCATGTTCAGTGCAAACATTAAAAGGGTAACATGCAGCTTTATTGCTCTCCCAAAACATGTGAGAAAAACATGGTGTTTCTTTTTTTCTGGAAGTCTTTCCTCTTTTCTTGTCATCTTCTCTGAGGTATTTAAAAAGTAATCCCAAGGATATTCAAAACTAACAACAGTAAGGAGGAGCAGAATGCTGCTAAGGCGTTAGATGTTCCACACCTGGTCCTTGTGGCAGTATCTAATGAATCCCCACAGCACTTCAAGAACTGCAGCTTGCACTAAACATTTTGTCTGGACCCCACCATATATCATAAAAACCAGCACACAGATATTCAAAGTAACTGAAAAGTTTATGTCATGTTTTTCCTCTGTTTTTCTTCCCCTTTTTAGTCACTTTGTATTTTTCTTATTGTGATGTCTGGAGGACAGGGAGAACAAGTGCTGCTTAACAGTGAGGACAGAAGTTTAGCATGACTTCAGGTGTTGCAAAGCCAGGAGTAACTTGGTGGAACTTCCCAAAAAGAATCACTACAACCTTAAGGCAAAACAGCACTATTCTGCATCCTCTATAAATCCTACATTGCCACACATCTTAGATATTTTAAATATATCTTAGATTTGCTCAAACAATGTATTAGCACTGTGCTTTCCTTGTATACAGCAATATGTAAGGCAACTAAGCAAGTTCCTGAGTTACCATGGAGCTGAACTGTGCAGATCTTGAAGGACAGTGAAAACTAATAAGACAGAATGAGTGAATAACTCCCCGGGAGCTGGATTTCCAAAGTGCAAATAGCTGAACACCGCATCAAATATACTTTTGCCCCTTTCTTAAAAGATAGCAGATGTGGATGAACTTTGCCAGTCAGATTCCGTTCTTGGGCACATCTGTGATGTATAGCTGGGAGATTATTTTCAGACAAAACATAGCCTAGTGTTTCCCTGAATTTCTCAGGTCTCTGTGTCTCTGCAGGACTCTGCTAGAACCTCTCAACTTGAACACATGCAGCTCCTTTCTCTTTTCATCCTGGCAAGGGATATCCCCAGCACTCATCATCAGGGGCCTTGCTCTTGCAAAACAAAGCTTAAGTACCTGCCCTCCTCTTGGGCAGCTGCAGTGCAAGAGAAAGGAAAGAGTGTTCCTTCTTGAGCAACCCAGGAAGTGCAAGCAGCCTCAAGAAAGGATGGGATTCATTTTGCTAAATGAAGATACTTTCATATGAACAGTCCCAGTCACTGTAGGGAAACTTCTGCTTTTAAGCTTCTATTTCTGACTGAAATGAACAAAGCATACCTCCCCCTTCAACACTGTATTGATTAGAGTTTCATTGATTATCAGACCTTCAGATGCCTGCTCTGCTTGAAGCTTCAACGCAGCAGGGGAAACCTCATGCAGGGCTCACTTCCCCAGCAGCCTCCAGACAACCCGTCTGGTTTTACTGAGCATTTTGCACTGGATGTTCAATGGACTTACCCAGTGATTGACACTATCCCATCTTGCCATTATCACCTCTCCCCATAAAGCCAGTTAATTTTGCTCCTTGAAACCTGGACCTGGGGAGGGAAGAGAAAATTCAAAGGCTGGAAGATCTCTGGAGACAAGAATGTTTCATTCTCCCTTCACAAAAGTAAAACATAGAAAACCTTTTATTTTTCTGTTTCTAGTGGGCATTTTATAAATAGCTAAGTGGATTAATTTGTTTTCCAATCCAAGCAGCTTTGTTAGCCAATTTAACATGTATTCCTGTGTGTTTTGGGAGAAATCAGCTATACTCACATGGATTTTCTAAAAGTGTCTCAAAACCCCTACAAATAAATTTACCGAAATGTGTCCAAGTTTTAGTTAGTTTAGAAATTACTTAATATATCTCAATTAAATATTAGGAATGCTTTTCCCTGTGGGCTAGGTCTTGCAGAAGTAAACTAGCTAATCAGCTTCTAACCATTTTTTCCCTGTGAATAATAGAAAAATCTGAAATACTGAAATCTTGCTACTCTTGAAAGCTCACATCAAGCTTCTGGTTAAAATACTGCCTGTGTTGGACACTTCAGTCATATGCAAGGGGGACACCAGAAATAAGAAAGGTGTTGGTTTATTTTCTTAGTGACATAGTTTACTCCAGGACTACCAAGTCCACCGCTAAACAGACTTGATGATCCTAAAGGTCTTTTCCAACATAGTTGATTCTACGATTCTATGATTTAATCAGTGCTTGATTTCTTCAGGCAAAGGGATTGCTGCCTGAAGTGGGGATGGGATGCTGCTCCTGTTCAGCTGTGATCTTCTCCCTTGCTTTCAGGAGCTTTTCTACCAGGAGACTGTAAGTGTGTATGGCGGAACTGCTTTTTGTGGCTGCTTGCACTCAACTTCTCTAGGAACAGTAACTGCTACTTGCATTGCAGGGGGCAATTTAGAATCATAGACTGGTTAGGGTTGGATAGGAGCATTCCTATGTCAGAAAATACAGCTATGGAGCATTTTGGCAGTCACTCCTCCACTTCCATGACTCAGGAACCACTTCACCAGGACACATATTATAGGGGGCAGTGACTGGCCAAGGAGCCCATGAAATCAAAGACCTATGAAAGTGGGACTTACTTTCATGTGTTTTTGAAGTCTGGTGAATTGTTGGAATTCTGTTACTGACTGAATCCTCTTATTGTTCAAACACCAAAGGATGTTATGGTTATGCCATGCATGTGTGCTTGTGGGCTATCACTCCTCCATTCCCTACAAATAAAGTGATCTTATGTTGGCATGTTTTGTTGCCCTGGCAATCAGGGAACATTTAAAAACGGAGCAGAAAACAGAACAGTTTTAATTCTTTTGTAATAAAGAGACAAAATGAAGTTATTTTAAAAAAATCCAAACCAAACCAAAACCCAACCCAACAAACAAAACAACAAACAAACAAGAGAATCATCTGCACCTCCAGAACGTCTCTTCTCTAAGATCTGCATGTGAAACTTGCTCCCAGAAGGCCTCAGAGCATCTGGAATTCTTGTGAGAAAATGGAAAAATACCTAGGCAAAGGCTACGGCACTTTGCAACTTCTCATGTACTGCCTCATCTTAAAAACCCATGAAAGGTGTCTAGCTATCTTGGGAAACATCTAACCTCTCATTACTCTGGAAAGTAATCCTTCAAGGCTCACTTAAACCAGTGAACTGAAGGATTATGTTCATTGTAGTGGGGAAGTTCTGCTTGCAGCACATTGGCCTTCTGATTGCCAGCAGGACCCTGCGATAAGGAGGAGGAGGAGGGAGGAGCACAGTGCTGGCTTTGAACTTCATAAAGCTTCCCTGTAACCTAGCATGAAAATTGGTGCATCGTGGGGGATATTGGTTAAGTCAACCAGAGTTTCTACCCGAGTTTGCTTTCCCTAGAGAAGAATTTTTATTGTGTCCATTAGAGGCTTTTTAATTATTTTCAGCAAAGGAGATCAGGGAGGTTCCTGTTCCTTTCTTGAGAGCTGGTGCTGTGCAAATAAGCAGCAAAATTCACCTCGCCTCAAACAATTTTCAAACTATAAACAAGTACAAAAAGCAGCAAAGAGATTCAGCAAACAGGCTGGGGAAGCATAAAGTAACAGCCAGACATTTATGATCAGCATGAGATTATTATGATCAGCAATCTAAATTATTATTGCACATCCCTAAGTGGCCTACTCTGGCAGGCCCATAATGTATGCAACACACTGTACCTTCTGCTGTTCTGTATACTTATAATTGGTTGCTGGTAATTTCTGTCTTTGTCACAGTGTTTGATGTTTGGTGCATTCTTGATTGTTCTTTCCGCTGAATGTAGCCAACAGACAGATAGATAAAATTTACATTCACAGCGCTTGCAGTTGTCCGGATTCTGCAGAAATTTTAAGTTCCAGTTGTTGGAAAACAGTTTTGATTTAACTTTAAAATAAGTAGGATACAATTAAAATAATTAAATTGACCGTCAAAAAGCTTAACTTCAAGGGAATTAAAACCCTCTCTAAGATACATTATTACCTTTCAGAACATTTACTATAATTTTAGCACTTTTATCAGTGGAGAATCTTACCAAAGGCTTCATGAATGTGAGAGAAGATGAAAATAAAAGATCAAAGCATGCAAACAAATCCTGTTAACAAACTCTAGCAAAAGTGGATTATTTTATAATTAAATATAAAGACAACTCAAATATTGGGAAGCACTGGGTGGGATCCCATTGTATCTTTTGGGGAGTGTGTGCTATACATATTAGGAAGATGACTTTGTCCTGCTGCCTCTAGTCTGACCAGAAACCATGTGCAGGGAGCCTCATTGCACCTCTCTTCTCTCCCATCAGCATTGTCCTTTTTCAGTGTCATGCTTTAAGGTACCCTCACAATCAGCAGCTAATTCAGTAGAGTAAAGAAGCAGTGAGCTTGAAAATATTGCATTAAACCCCTCAGCTCACCATGAACACATGGAGATGCCTGCTGGGAAGAGAGGCAAAGGTGGAGTACCAGCCTCTAGGTACTTATCTGGGGAGTTTAACAAAGTTTCTCAGGCCTCTTAGAAAAGGTTCAAGAAGCAGAATTTACTTCTATGGGTTTCTGTGAATCGTTTTGCTTCTAATTGTACTACTATTAAACAAATCTTTTGAGTTAGCATGTGAAGGCTGTGACTAATTTGCCTTTGCCCATGGTTAAGCAATACAAACTGCTTCCCTGGACTCAGAATAATAGACTGAATTATTCCCATTTCCTGCAGATGAGTGAAAATAAACAGATCCAATCTCAGCTGAAAGAACACAAGTAAAACAGGCCTTCATTTGTAGGGGAAAATAAACTCTGCTGATCCCTTAGATCTGGGAGTATAAACAGCATCTTTTTCCTCCCAGAGCAGTGTATAATGTGAGTGCATGGCTTGAACATCTTCAAAATAAACAGCTAATCACCCTTTCTGGCCTAATTAGGTTACATTCTGGCCCCTGGCTCTAGGCCTCACAAGCTATTTTCTCCAAAGCATTGTTGAGGGAAGCCCTGCTCCTCTACTAAGAAAGAGCCCGTCCAACTCTCTCTTTGTTATTAGTTAACATTTGCTCCTTCAGGAAATCCAGCTTGGGGATCTTCTTTGCACGCTTGGCAGATCCAAGGCACGAATATTCTCATCACTTGCCGCCAGGAACAAATGTAACCCTTTCTTCCTCTCTCTGCTCATTGCAACAGACACAGTGGGAGCATGATCAAAATGAGGGGATTTTATTCTCTTTTTTGTCTGGATCTGGGCTGTCTGCCTGTTTGCTGTGTATCAGCAAATTATAACGTGCTAGGTTTTTTGTATGGGTGTTTATTCCCTCCTTCTAAAAACGTGATTTATCAGCAGTACAACTGTCAGTGTCCACTGCAAATGGTAACTAATTAACCCATAATGACTGTACAGGGCCAGTGTTATTGCTATGGTATTGCACACAGGGGACTGAAGCACAGATGTGCTGTAAGACTTGCTCAAGCTGACTTTTTGCTAGGAAAGATGTGGGAGTTCAGAAGTTGCTGACTGAAGCTCAAGGGCTGGACCCTGCACTGCTGGGTCCTTGATGGGGCTGCTGAGAGTGCCAGTGCACTTCAGCTGCTGCACTGTGATTATGAGCAAGCAGAATTAATACAGTAGCAAAGGCCAAGTGAACTTTTAAGCTCTGGTTTATCAAGGCTTTCTGGGCTGCAGCATAGGGTCTGTAAGAGGAAAAATAGCTGACCAGATTCAGAGCATTTCCATATTTGCACTTTTCTGGGTATCTCTTAAACTGTGCTTGGATCTCTGAATAAGTTGCCATTTCTCGTTGCTGTTTTTAAATAGTTGTTCTTCCATATCAAAACCATACTGTCCTAACTTTAATCCCCCTTTCAAAATTTCATCGTAAGAACAGCTAAAGGTGCTCTGAGGACTGTTTAAATTGTAATTCCGAGAGGTGCTAATTTCCTCTCTTATCCTTTTAGACCAAGGCTTGCAGTGGGGTTGAGGCAAAGCTGCTGAGGACCTCAGTGAGGCCCAGCTTTCCCAAGAAGTTGTTCATAGGTGGGTACCAGCCTGGTCATGGCTGGTTTGGTTTTTTCTTGTCCCAACTTCTATGTCCATTTGCTACGGGAAGCAGTCACTGCATCCAGTGCTGGGTCTAAATGCACAGATACTTTTTAATGCCCTTTCTCCAGATTGAGAAGGGTTTGGCCATCCTGTTGACACAAACCCTGGAGCTGAGTCTCAACTCTTTTTTGCCTCTCAGATATATGTCCCCTCATAGTAACAACAAGCCAAGGAAGGTAAGAAAAGCTGAGCAAAAACTTCTGAGCCACAGGCACACCATTCTCTTAGATATCCTTAGAAGTAATGTTTATATACAGTGCGTGATTTGATTGCACTTCTCTGTAAGTGCAACCTGGGGGACAAGGTGAGACACTGCCATTTCCTGGCTGCTGCCCTGAACATTCAAACTATCCCTGCTCCCCCTCTCAAAATACATCTCCCTGATGTCACCCAGGAGCTGCAGCTCCATCAGCAACTGGGGTCTGCTGCAGAAAACTGTATAAGTCTGGGGTGGTGGTGGAAAGGGAGATGCAACTGCGGTAATCCCATGGTGAGGGCTCCTTAGGGGAGAGGGTGTGTGTGCTCATCGCAGGATGGGAGGCTTGATGAGATGAGGAGGCAACAGCACGAAGAGTGTTCACAGTTTAATAGACATATTTCACACTGTCACAGCATCTTTGCAAGAGCTCAGTTCCCGGTTTAGGTATCTGAATGAGTGACAGACTGCATGGAAGGGCTGTGACAGGGAGGCGTCTCCCCTCAAGCCGCACTCTCAAAAATCTTGATGACGGATGCAAATCACTTAAAGCCAAATTAAGAAAAGTATATTTAGGCACCTAGAGAAGTAAAGAGGCACTTAATAGGATTTTCAGAAGTGCATAAGCAGATTAGGCATCCAGCTCCTTTTGAAATCAGTGCTGATGGAGCACTTCAAAAATATATATATATCTTGAGGTATCTCAGCACTGTTGCAGCCTGGGTGCATTTGCAGCAGGGGAGTCGGCTTAAAGATGTGTTTTGTTCAAGATAAGCCTTACAAGCAACAGAGCTCTCTGGTTGTACCAAGTCTTGCTTCAACAGGAGGAAGTTCTTAATCTCCTGCAAAAGCTGAATTGCACTGGCCTGTAAGAATAAAAGAACAAGCCCTGAAGGGAGAGGTAATGAGCTCTGTGTTCCTGCTTGTGTGGCAGAAGGAGCAGGACTTCTACAGAACAGGCAGAAAGTAATACAAAACCAATGAGACAGAGCAATAACTGGATCTTCACTCAAGAAAAGGCCTTGT
Source organism: Agapornis roseicollis (assembly GCA_002631895.1). Lineage (NCBI taxonomy): Eukaryota > Metazoa > Chordata > Aves > Psittaciformes > Psittacidae > Agapornis > Agapornis roseicollis. The sequence continues at coordinate 88,107 of NDXB01002595.1, forward strand.
GACAGCTTTTTTTGGCTGGCTAAGAAGGGAAGGAACTGCTGGTTGTTTGATTTTGACAAGGAAGCAGCACTTTTGCAGTGCTTCTAAATAAGTGGTTTTGACCCAAAGAAACATCTTTTGTGGCCAGTTTCTGCCTAGGGTAGAAAGTACTTGTCAGGACCTGGATTTTGCCTCACTCTGTCATTGATACGTGAAGTATAATGCTGTAAAGTCAGTTCCCTGCCTTCTTTGAAACACAGCTCCTAGTCTGTCGAACTGAAATAAGCCCTTATTTGCTTTACTGAGTAGTAGTGAGGATACATATATTAAGGACTGTGAGGCACTATGGTAACTGGAGCCAATTAGCTGCTACCCGAGGGCAGCAGTTCCCAGATGTGGGATATCAGACAACTGTGGACCTACAGAATTGCTAACAGATCACTCATTATTCTCCTCCTGAGACTTTTAATGGGGAATTAACACAAGATATTTTCAGTGAATGTCCTGAGAGCATTCATCTTCTTCTATGGCATGTCACTCCCTTGGGGAGCACTATTTGGGAAGCAAGTGCTGCTCGAGGTGACAGAGAGGAGGTACCTCCTCTGAAACGCCTGTTCACATGAGTGGCTGATGCAGACAGTAGGCAAAAGATACACATCATAACTCCACTCCCAAACATATGAGTAACATTGAAAAAGTGAAGCAACCTCAGGTACCTTATCAGCTGCTGACTCCAGCCTTGTAATGGTGGTTTCTAAACCAAACTTGGATATAAACCTCTGCTACAAAGACAAAAGGAAATGACATGCTGGGGAATTCAGAATGGTTATTAATGTGAATGTGCTGAAAGAGGCAAGACAAGGAGCTGATTTATGGGCCAGCAGGCAATATTTAGCTAGGAAAGTCCTAGCTTACTAACTGGGCAAGAAACATGGAAGTCGGGAAGAAAACTTCTCTGTGTTACAACTTAACAGATCCGCACCATTAAAAACCAGTGGGGACAAGTTCTTAGATGCTGCTGGGAAAAAGGAATTTCTCAGGGCTTCTGGCCTTTTTGCTTCATAGTGTCTTTCCTGTAAAAGTTAGACCCTTCTGACCTGACTGTGGTGGTGAAATATCTGAGTTGTAGTTCTTTGCTTACCCAGAAGGAAAGTAAAAAGGAACCTTGATAGGCAGTGCATGCCTTATATTTACTTATAATATTTTCTCAGGGTTGTAAGTGCTGAATTATTAGTTTATTGCCAATAAAGTCCATGTGAACTCATGGAACAGTCTCTCATTGAAAGAGAAGCAAAGTTGACAATTTGCCAGCTGGCTAACAGGATATTAATCAGACAATACCTAGGGACCAACACCACTATATTGCTTTTAATCTTTTGACCAGTAAGGAAAACAGGAAGAAATCCATTTCCCTCCTTTCTTTGCTCAATGGGATAACCAGCTGGTACAGACTAGCTGCAGCTCAGCTCCATTTAGGAGTAAATATTTGGGTTTTAGCTGGGTAAATGAGAGAGTAGCACTATTTCCACCCCAGCTGCCATGAGGCCAGATGCTATTCATGCTCACAGTGGGGCTCCTGCAGGTCTCTGCTTCCCTGAGTCATGTATTAATAACCAAATGTCATCTTGCATTGGAAAATGTATAGCTTTGCTCAGATGTTCCTAGAAAGGGCTTGTTTGACTGTGACACAGTCATGTAAGGTGATGTTGTGACACAGTCATGTAAGATGATGTTGTGACACAGTCGTGTAAGGTAGACTGTATTCAGGACCAGATTTGCAGCCTATACACAGGGAGGGGTCTTCCAAAGCATTGGAGTGTCCACTGAGCACAGAACACCCTGTGGCTGGGGGCCTGGTAATGTGATGTCAGGGGTCTGCTTTGTTTTTTCCCAAATAAGAACATATGAAACAGAGCTAGGAGTAAGTTACATTTCTATGTCCTCACAGGATTACCCTTTAAGGATGGTAGGGATGTCCTCCCTGAGCTTGCAGGCAGTCCTGCCGTGGCTGCAAGAGGTAGAGAAAATGCTGTGTAACTGACCACACCTCCATCACTGGCTGTGGAGTTCAAGTCTACCTGAGGAGGTTGGAATGCCCAGATTTTGTGTGATTTGAACCCCTTCTCTGAATTATGGGAGTCCTGTAGAAACCTTTGGGGACTTTCTGGTGGGGTTTAGACCTGAGCTGGTGGTGTCTTGTTTCTGTGTGCTCTGATGAGGTGCAAAAATGAATTACCTAGACCCTTAAGGGAGATTCTGTATTTATCATGCAAGTCCTTCTGACCAGCAGTGAAAGACTGAGGCACTTCAGTATCCCAGGATACCTACATGGACACAAGTGGCTCAGTTCTCTTGCCCCAGTACCTTTCTGTCAGACTCCTGGTGGGGACAATCCATCCCATGGCAAGACTGTCTGTTTCCCACACAAAGCATATCCCATCAGATCAGCACTGTCAGCTTGCAGCAGGAAATGGGGTCAGGGACCCACAGCATACTAGTTCTGAACCTATCTGAAAAGACATCATTAAATTTCCCTTCCACAAGGTGAATGAAGAAGATTTTATGTGGAGAAACAAGGGAAAGTGTTTTTGTTAGCTTTGTCCAGGGAGAAAGAAAATCTTTGAGGTATTTTCTGGCACATGGCTGCTGTCAGCCAGCTGAGCTGTTTTCCAAAACACTGGAATGTATTTTCAGCAATAATCAGTCAACAGAAATGGAGGCAGTGAGGGTATCCTGTTGTGCAGAACAATGTGTAGTTCTTCAATGTCTCAGAGATGAAAAAAAACACAAAAGGCAGCATTTTGGGGAGTGTTAAACTTTTCTCAAAGTGTCACTGAGATTGGGAGAGGGGACTTCACTAAGGGTGAAATGTTTATGGAGCTGGAGGCACCTCCTCTCTACAAAGTCTGGTCTCAAGTCTGCTGAGAATATTCCCATTGCCTTTCAGTCTTTGTACCAGTCTGTATATGAAAGAATTACTTTATTCTTTATTCTTATTGAGAAGCCTATGGGAGGGAACTTGGAGACATTCTGCTGATACTAGTGGGTAAACTCTTCTGAAAACAGAAGTTCCTGTTCTATGCTGTCTCCTAAGAACAAAAAAAATCTCTAGAAAGAGCTGGCCCTCCATGTGATGTAATTTGCTTACGCAATAATTTTCTTGTTTAGAATGAAGCCAGGAGAGAGTTTATATTATATTTCAGGGAAGTTATGTGATTTGCAGGGTGAATATGTCAGATAATGGAGTTCTAGTGTATAGCAACAAGTCAAAACTGATAAAAGTTTGCTGTCTTTCTAAGACGGTCTTGTGTATTAGAGTGTCAAATGATCTAGCACTTATAACGCAGGAAGACAAGATCTTTCTAAGGCAATGAGATAAGTGTAATTAAATAACACAAGTCAGATAACACAAGTTTAGATTGCTTGAAGCATATCTTTATGTAAGAAATAAGATCATCATTAGAGGCCACAAACTTAACTTTTTAATGAAAAATAATTGTAACAATTTTTTACATCAAGTCTGACCTCTGATGCTTACAAATTTGGATTAATATATCAAAATACATATTGCCTTTAATGTTCTTGTCAAATCTGAGCTGTGATGCATGGATTTATTCCCTACTTGAAGGGATGCTTCTGTGCAACTTAGCTAATAAAAACGTGGCACAGCTCGTGACTGATGTCTGTTCTCCCAGGGTGTGTTAGTGTGGGACAAACACCATGTACGCATCCTCTTCTTGACACTGAAAAATGAGATGCACCTACTAACACCCACAATGTATGCTCTAATGGTCTTGCCATGACCTTCTCCTCATCTTTCTCCCTCATCACACACCTTTCTCACCTCTTGACTCTTTCCTTCCTTCCTTCCCCTGTAGGCTCTGAGCCTACAATTTATCATGCAGTGAGGTCCCTGCTGCCTCTGAACATGTCTTAAACTTTCAACAGACCCCTGGTAGGTTTGGGCTTCCTCTGTGGGAGATCTTTGGCTGCTTTTTGCCAGCTTGGATTGTGAGAGGACAAAAAAATAAAAAAGAGCTTGTCCAGGTAAAATAAAGATATCTTAAAAAAAAATTGCAAACAAACTCAGCAAAGAATCCAAATCCCAGTTCTACCAACCTGGTAATTCGTCAGTGCCAGGCATCAGCCCACTATTAGTCTTTTTCTGGATAGAGATGACAGAGCTCTGTTGACAAGCTGTAGGACTTATTTCAGGAGCTGGCACCTGGCTCCCTGGCACATCCCCCTAATGCTGTGTCATGCTTCTTGAAGCTGCTTTTGGCTCTGCAGAGGTTACAGCCAGCACAGGCGGCCCGGTGCTCCGCAGACTGCCTGCTTGGGAACCTCCCTGTTTATTTCTCTGGTTGCACGTCCGTGCACTGCTGGCCCCAGGCCTGTCTAGCACCAACCAGAGCCTGCTGTGCTGCCAGAATGGGTGTCCCAGGGCTCACATGTGCAAAGCACCAGGGGAAAGCTGCTCACCTGTCCCCAGAGGGGCTGGAGGGTGCTTTTGCGTCTGTCTTGGCCTCCATCTTCTCCCACCTACCTCTATGCCTCTTCCTTTGAGCTGCTTGCTCCTGTCCTTGCTTGATGCCAGCATCAGTTGCACAGGACCACTGGGTGCCTCCCCAGGGCACAAATCCACTGCATCCCTTCCCACAAAAGACCATATCATCTGATCTGGAGCTTTCCTGCTCGTGCCACAAGAAAATATTTAGCATTTTAATATCTTTTCACATTTTTAGAAATAATTTATGTATGAACATACACAGTGCTTAGTAATCATTTCTCAGATGAATGTGGAATTTTTCTAAAATTAAACTATCATTCTTTTCACACTTGGCTGTCATATCTTTCTTAATGCAAATCAGTCATTGACTAGAGACACCTACTGTAAGAAGCTATTTTAGCTGTCAGATGGGTTATAAATTGATTTTAAAAGTGAAGACCGTTTGGGAAGATAAGCTGGGATTGGTAGGGAATGGAAAAGTAATTCAAAGGGGAAGTTTTGTATTTCAATGTAAGTGATTATTTACCTCTATCTCAGAGCAAAGACTATAATCCAGGGGTCCTATCTCTCTCTTCTCCTGCTTTAAATCTTAGACTACAAATCCTCAACCAACCCACACCCTATAGAATCATAGAATAGTTAGGGTTGGAAAGGACCTTAAGAACATCTAGTTCCAACCCCACTGCCATAAACAGGGAAACCTCACTAAACCATGTCACCCAATGCTTCATCCAACCTGGCCTTGAACACTACCAGGGATAGAGCACTCACAACCTCCCTGGCCAACCCATTCCAGCGCCTCACCACCCTAACAGGAAAGAATTTCTTCCTTAGATCCAATCTAAACCTCTCCTGTTTAAGTTTGAACCCATTACCCCTTGTCCTGTCATTACAATCCGTAATGAATTGTCCCTCCCCAGCATCCCTATAGGCCCCCTTCAGATACTGTAAGGCTGCTATGAGGTCTCCATGCAGCCTTCTCTTCCCCAGGCTGAACAGCACCAACTCTCTCAGCCTGTCTTCATATGGGAGATGCTCCAGTCCCCTGATCATCTTCGCGGCCCTCCTCTGGACTTGTTCCAACAGCTCCATGTCCTTTTTATGTTGAGGACACCAGAACTGCACACAATACTCCAGGTGAGGTCTCACGAGAGCAGAGTAGAAGGGCAGGATCCCCTCCTTCAACCTGCTGGTCACGCTCCTTTTGATGCAGCCCAGGATGCAGTTGGCTTTCTGGGCTGCAAGCTCACACTGCAGTCGACTCATGTTCATGTTCTCATCGACCACCACCCCCAAGTCCTTCTCTGCAGGGCTGCTCT
>NDXB01002595.1:98035-136027 GCA_002631895.1 Agapornis roseicollis
TTTTTTTTTTTTTTTTTTTTTTACATCTCCAAGCATTTTGCTCTGTACAAAAAAAGGCATCTGTGGGTTTACCAGAAATGACACAAAGCAGAAGTTTATCACAATGCATTTCTTTCTTAGGGGGAACACTAGGATATAGAAGAGATTTTGAAAGGGAAGTAGAATATGACTTCAAAAGAAATGCATAGGAAAGTTTGCAGCAGGAGAAAGAGGAACAGAAAATTCAAATGGAGAAGTAGCATACAGAACAGAAATGGCTTCATCTTAAAACATAGGACAGGGCAAGGAGATGGACTTAGGGTTTTAGCTGCTGTTGTAACAGGGAGTGCCTGCTATCAGATTCTATGCCCACTATCGGATTTCTTTAAGCCACAGAATGGGGTTTTTTTGGCAGGAACATCAGAAAGAGTATTCTTTCTTTTAAACAGTTGTTGTTTGGAAAACAACACTACCTGGCCAATAAATGTTGCTACTTCACTACTGCCTCAATAGTTTCAGATTAAGAGACAGAAGAGGTAATAGGAACATGCCAATTGGGCTGTGTACTGTGTAAGGCTTATTTCTGTACATTTCAGAAAACCACAATTTTTAAGACAAAGGTTCAATCTGCTTGAATATTTGACTTGTACTTCATTAATTAATAACTCACAGAAATAGTAACGGGACCAGCTTGCTAAGTAACAAAAACATTTAGTTGACTTCAAGCATCTAAGACAACAGAAATTGGAATTTTCATGGAGTTTTACTTGCTGTTTCCCACACTTTTTCCAAATAGAGTTATAAATCCCATTGAAGAGAACCTTGCCATCACTCTCCAAGGTACAGAAGTTCCTGAAGGCTGCTAAACCTGCTCCAACATCAAGCCATTTAGGCAGACAACACTTCAGTAAGGCAAGTGACCAAGCAGAATGTAATCTATATGACAACAAGCTGCAGGTCCATGCAAATTTAGAAGCCTTCTGAATTGCTAGTATGGCAACCAGAACAACATTATTGTAAAGCATGTACCTTCTGCAGAACAGCAAGTATTTTAGGAAAATAAGGTCAGAATCCCAATGACCTTACATTAGTATTTCAGATGCAGCTATTTCAGGCTAATAAAAACCCTTCAGATTAAAAACCCAACAGCTTATTATGTTGATCAGCAACACGGAAGTTTTTCCTGTCATACGAAGTGCAAATTCAGCACAGAAATTCAGCAACTAAACATGAATGCTTTTGCAGCATTATTAGCTTGAGCTATGACTAAGTGTTGCTCCTAATCTTATCCATGTGCTTGCATAGAATTACCCACCCTGAATCAAAGGATGCTTGAAATTTCAAGATGGTCTACAAGGGTATGAGCAGTCTTTGATAACAGCAGCAAATGTTAAAACAGCTACATTTCATTTGAGGGCTGAAAGACCATACCTCCTGCATTCTCAGACACTCCCCTTGAAGGCATTTGAGCCAAATGACTTCAAAATCCAGTATTCCAACACTTGTCATGCACAACCTACAACCCTTTACTTGCTACAAAGTGATTGCTACAGTGAAGATGTGCAAGACCTGTAGGATTTGAAAAACAGAGGGCTTCAAGAGAAGTAAGTCAACAGAGCTGAAGGAGATAGGATCCCCTCTATCTTGAAAAAAAAATGAAGCTGCCCAAAATACTCCTTCCTGGTTCTTCCCACAAAAAGAAGGGTGGATAGAAAGCACGTGCTTTGCACATCGGCTTCTCTAGTATAGCCTGGTATATAGCCTTCTTCTACTACACAGTTTGATAACCTGAAACTGTAACCTAATAGCTTGTAAATATGATAAAGTTAACTGCAGCTCCTGAGGTGGCAGGCAGAGGTTATAAGGAACTTCAATATTCAAACAGTGTGCAAAATAACCCAGTAATACAGGTATGAAAGCACCTTAAAATTCAAACGTAAGCTTCGTTTGAAATGATGTGTTATCTCCTCCATGTTTGCAGCTGTTTAAGCATTCAGAGCAGCAGCCAAACTTTGAAAAGAAAAACAGTACTTTGCCAGGAAATAACTCTACAATAAACCTGTGCTGATATCAGTTCCAGAGAATTTCAACATTCTATAGAAAATTCATCAGCAAACTCTAACTGCTGTAGAAGAAAGAACTCAAAAAAAACATTTTCACTAAAGCCTGCTTTCTAATTCAGAAGTTCAAACTTAATTTCTTCATTCACATGTAATGAGGCAGAAAAACTTCTCAAAGAAGTGTTTCCAAAGGCTGTTTGAAGTTTCAGAGTAAAACAAGCTTCCCAGGCCTTGTTATTGTAGCATACTGGTCTCCAAAGCTGCCTGTTGCTTTGTGGAGACAAAACCAAGTCCACAGCAAAACAATGATTTTCCTCAGCATCACAGAATACTGACCTTTTCCACTATGGGACTTTAAAAGAAACATCAAGAAATCAATTCCAACATTTGCTGAAACACTGTTAACATGTTGTAATGCATTATGCCCACCACCCATTAAATACTCAAGCTAACAACTACTTGTACCAAGAAAAGTGGCTGTCACTATGAAAAGGTACAAGAAAGTTGCAATCCATCAGCTGAAAAACTAAAGTCACTAATTACAAGGAAATACATGCCTTAATGCCATTTAATTGTCTAAGTCATGGGACTCATAAAGTCAGAGAATAGTTAAGGCTGGAATGCAGAAGAGATTCTGTTTACACCCTTTTAATGAAGTGAGTTATGGATCCAATGGTTATATATGTTCATTTGCCCTAACTGGCCTCTCCACTCAGGCACACTACAGTGACACAAACACCACTGCCCTTACCTTGCAGGGCACCAAAACAGAAAGAAGAGACAACTTAGCTCTTTCTGACCTTTAAAGGAAGAATTACAATGAGAACAGCATGCTCGGCCTCAAGAAAAAGCTACTGCAGGAATAGGTAACAGCTGTCTATATCAGCTATGACTGCATACAATAACTATAAACCCTCAAGGGAATACTTGACCTCTGATGGCCATTACAGTCATCAGTACTGGAGCAAACTGCACCCCCAGTTAGAACCCCAGCCCCTACTAACCACCCTGTCAACAGTTTCTCACTCTGCAGCAAGTGACAAACACGTAACTGGTTAACCAGCCCATGGAAGGAAGTCCCAGTAGTCATATTTCATATACCTACAAAAACCAGCAGAGCTCCAGTAATTCCCAACTTACACTTGCTGTCCTTTACACAAAGCATTAATATTATATTCTCTCCGCCCTGGCAACCAGACTTGAACTACACATGCTTTTCAGTCTTCACTGATGAGATGCTTTGTTCACCTTTAGTTTCTATGAATATATCAACAATAAAAGGAAGTATTTTTGCACATGTTACCTTCTAAACAGTCAGTGAAATTCTAGTCCTCTAAGGCCTCTAAACCACTAATACATTATACCATGCATGTTATCATAGAATAATACAATATCCTGAGTTGGAAGGGACCCAGGAGGGTCAAGCCCAACTCGTAACTCCACACATGGCAGCCTAAAAGTTAAACCAGATACCTGAGTGTTGTCCAAACACTTCTTGAACCCTGACTTGCTTGGGGCCTCAACCACTTCCCTGAAGAGCTTGTTTCAGTGCTTGCCCACCACTCTTGGCAAAGAATGTTTTCCTACTATCCAATGTGAATTTCCTTGACCCAGCTTTAAGTCAATCCCTTGTGTCACAGGACACCAGAGAGACAAGATCAGCAAAAAAAAAAGTGTCTCTTTTTGCTCCCCCTCAGAAGGAAGTTGTAGAAAGCAAGGAGTCGCCCCTCAGTACCCTCTTCTCCAAANAATCCCTACAGGACACCCAGAGAGACAAGATCAGCAAAAAAAAAGTGTCTCTTTTTGCTCCCCCTCAGAAGGAAGTTGTAGAAAGCAAGGAGTCGCCCCTCAGTACCCTCTTCTCCAAAATGAACAAACCTAGCATCCTCAGCCACTCCTCAGAAGTCATGCCCTCTAGTCCTTTCACCATCTTTGTTGTACTCCTTCGAACACTCTAGTATTTTTGTACCCTTATATCGCAGAACCCAAACCAGCTGGTGTATTTCATTCCATGAATTCTCTCTGCCTTCACAATCTAGCAATAGCTTAAGAATATTAAATAAGCTTTGTAAATCATGAAGCACAGTAATCCAGACTATTACTGCATGCTACAATCTGACTAATGACCCAGCAAGTCAGATGACACTGAAGAGCATAGACAAATATGGGCAGAAGTGGCAAATTACAGCATTCCATGAAAAATACAGCATCATCCCAATTCCCAACAAGATGACACAAGTGCTTCCTGAATGGGGAATCTGTAACACTTTAATGCTAAGACAGTTAAGTGATAAGTATTAAAACACAAGCTCATAAAAATTAAGAGTTCCACTCAGGTAACCCAACAGGAGAATACATGCAGCAGCCTTTTGAGCTTGGCCATCCAAACACAGCACTTCAACTCAACAAGATGCAGGAGCCTATACATCCTACTAGCACAGCCTGAGCCCAAACAGCACCCAGTTTTAATACTTAACTGTTCAGCAAACAGCTCCAATATAGATAAAATTTACATGTGGTGAAAGCATGGCATTACCTTAGAATAATTGAAGAAGCCACTGTCAAGAAAACCTCAAAGAAAGCTGAATGACAGTAAAGTATCTCAACATTCTTTATCTAATGAAAACTATCACATAACAGGCTTATGCAAAATGTCATGTTGTAATTGCTAGCAGCACTTGCTACAAAGTTGAAGATTTTTTTTTATGTATCCATTTCATTTAGATCATGCATTAAAAAGCATTTTCAGCTTCTATAACTTAAATTTTCCTTCCTGGTTTTGAAGTTTCATCACCAAACAACACAATGCTGACAGAGGACTTGAGAATCATCATATATGTAGAACTCTAAAGCAAGTGCATATCCAGATATCAAAAAAACAATCCATTGCAAAACCACACTAATGCATAATTACAACAGTCAAACAAACTGTATGCTTTTTATACCAGCACAGGAGAGAGATGATTGCCCCCTCTACTCCACCCTTGTGAGACCCCACCTGGAGTACCTGTGGTCAGGCTCTGGTGGCAACAACACAAGAGGGACACGGACCTGATTGAACCAATCCAGAAGCGGGCCACAAAAACGATCAGGGGATCGGAGCACCTCTCCTAAGGAGACAGGCTTAGAGAGTTGGACTTGTTCAGCCTGGAGAAAAGAGGGCTCTGGGGAGACCTTAAAGAAGCTTCCAGTGCCGAAAGGGGCTACAAGAAATCTGAAGAAGGGCTTTTTACAAGGACACAGAGTGACAGGACAAGGGGGAATGGTTTTAAACTGACAGAGGGGAGATTTAGATTAGATATTAGGAAGAAATTCCTTACTGTGAGGGTGGTGAGACACTGCCACAGGTTGCCCAAAGAAGCTGTGGCTGTCTCATCCTTGGCAGTGCTCAAGGCCTGGTTGGAAGGACCTTGGAACAACCTGGTCTGGTGGAGGTGTCCCTGCCAATGGCAGGGACTTGGAACAGGATGAACTTCAAGGTCCCTTCCAACACAAACCAATCTATGATAATCACTGGGTAAGGCTCCAAAAAGTCTGTCTTACTTGAACTTAATGGTGATAAATATTTTCTGTCGATATAAATTTATCTGTGTGTACTGCTGTGTAAATGAACAATGCTTGATAGAGTTTTACCACAAGAAATTAGTCTATAGTTTCATACTGGGCAGATTTCCACAGCAGAGATGTGCAATAAAAAGCTTGTGCCAAAGAAGCAGTAAAATAGGGGTCTGATTTATAGAACTAGAAAGAAAACAAACCAGGCTGTAATTCTGTGCACAACACTTTCAAATCTCATTTTTTCTTGTCCTGAAAAAGAATACATTTAAGTCAACCTAAAATTCTGGTTTGACAGATTAATGGAAGTTACGACTGCCTGAGCATAGGCTACTTCTATTTATATCAATTATGATGACTGTAAAATATGAACTCCAAACAGATTCAGATTACCACTGATATCTATGCATATTTTATCTGTGTCACCAATATTTTAAAGGTTGCATCATATTCTGAAGACTATTATGAAACCTGAATATCTACAGAGTGCAAGATTAATACAAAAATTACCTGCACGCCAGCCACGTCCAAGACATTTAGTTATATTCACTAATGTTTAGCCAACTCTCTAACTCAGCACTCTACAGTCTGTGTCAGCTCTTTCTAATACTTACTACCAAAACCCTGTTACAAGGAGGTTTGCAGTCATGAATGATAAGAAGAAAGCCTACACAAAGTATAATCTGCTTCATAGTATACAGATGATGGGGAAATACTTTTGGTTTTGGTTTAGGCTGACATCAGCATTAAAAACAAACACAAACACCAATCAAGTTCACCCTGAGTAAAACAGTTTTTCTGCTTCTAATATCTGAATTTTACAATACAGAAAGATTATTAACTCGGGGACAAGGTATGCAAATGGCGCAAGTATCATGAATATCCAGAAATAAAGTACATAAATTTGGCATAAGATGCTCTACTCTTAAGAGACACACATTGTCTCCTATCACTGTATTTGGCTACCAAATCTCTAAGAATAAAGAGGTGTCTGTAACCAACAGGAGGAAGCTCCGACAATCTTGAAAGAGAGTTATAAAAATTCTGCTAAATTGAAAGGTCCACTAAAAAAAAAAACCCAAACACATACAGTGATCAAATCTAGACACAGGAAACACTATTAGTTTAATGGCAGAATATTTCAGTATGTGAAAGGAAAACTAACTCATAATGTATTGGAATACAGAACACTTACAATTCCCTAACACAAACAAATTTGGGGTTAAAAAAAAAAAAAGAAAATAAAACAAGGAAATCCAACAAATGCTTACCACACTAACAATACTAAGAAGCCTTAGAAAAAAAATTCTCCAGCTATTTCACCTGCCAAAGATACAGGAATGAAACAAGATAAACTCCTAATCTGCAGCCTAAATGAGCTCAAGCTCTTCCATTTTGATCTCCAGCTGTTTCAACACACAAATTTCTTAATTTCTTCCCAAATGTTTTGCTTCCCTTTTGGCAGAGGAGAGAGAAATGACATCTACCAGCAGCTAAAAATACTTCAGAGTTTTTAAAAGAGGGATGAAATACAACTGTGCTCTTTCAGTTAAAAAAAAAAACAACACCCCAGTGCCACATTTCAACAGCTTTTCTAACAGGCTGGCTTCTGAACAGTTAGATCTAAATAACAGCAAGTGTGAAGTAAAGCACTCACAGGTGAAAGTTGAACAAGTAGGTCTGGTGTAGCTTCGGGTTATTTTCATTATTACCTCTAAAGGCAGATTAAGTTCTCAGGAGAAAATGTAAGTGCTATAGCAGTTCTGCTACAGAGCTAAGGCTCAAGATGCCTCAGTTTAACTCTTAGTCAAGTCACTGATTTTCTTATATTACAGGTATTCTCTATGTGAATCTTTCACATGGAGAATACTCACCCTCTACCTCTATTTGTGCTTTTAGGAGAATAAGCAGATACAATCTGTGATCTGTAGTACTCCTTGTACAGAAAGCTGCTGAAGTCAATGTACAGTTGTATATAACACTGGGAGACATGTATTTGTAATCTGATCCTATTAATGAGCTTCATATTCTGAATGGCTCTAAGATTAGAAAACTAGAATGCCCGTGACAAAAAATAACTTCTGCTCACCTGTACTTTAAGTTAGCACCTTTCTGCTATTGAGGTAATTAACAAAACTTACTACCATAACACACTGGACACAGTATGGTTAGTAACTCATGCTAGTAGTGCAATTCACCTGATAAAGACCCTGTAACTCAGTATCCTATGCAATGAATAAAAAGAAGTTGAAGTAATACCACACATCCAAAAATTTTAATTGGAGCTACACATGAATCAGGAAAAAATCAATACATCACCTCTGAATTAAAAAAGCCAAGTGCTGTACTATACAACCTGTATTAGATTCAAGCTCAGTTACAGGACAGTGTCAAGTACACACCAACTAAAGACAGCCCTGCTTCTTGCTCCGTCTTCACTGAAAGCAGTTAAGAAAGCTCTGGAAGACAGGGCTATGGGAGGGCTCAAAAGAACAAAGAGTACACCAAGATATAACTGTCCATGCAGGAAGTTAAATCAAAACGGAAAGCCTTGCAAAGGCATAAGAGCTAATTCACTGTCCAGATGACACTGACAGAGTGACTTAAAACACTCAGCTACCATCAGCTCTTCTGGGATTCTTCACCAAAGTATCTGCTCTAGTTTGGTTTGGCTTTCAGAAATCCCATCCTGCTGTATATAAGAAACTTCAAAATAATATTCCTATAATCTGTCACACGATGGCTTTTCTTCCTCTTTCCTCCATACAGGAATATTGTCCACAGGCACTGTTATGATTGTTTCAGAAAAATATATGGCATGTAGTTTCTCACTGACGAATAAAGTGAATAAAACTGAACTGAAGTAGTCACTCCAAAGAGCAGCTGATCTGCAAGGAGTTTATACTGCTATTCCCAAAATCATAATCCTTTGAGATGCATTGTACAGACAAGGCACATACTGAAAAAGAAAGCAGGTTTATGCTGCAATTAACTATGAAATGCCTTATCTGTTGTACCATATAAATCAAACATGAAGCCTCAATAACTTTTTCCTGCTATGAAAATCCCTTGTTAAAGCACAATTCTATTTCTGACATGTAAAGTCATCTTTTATTACTTCCACAGAAAATAGGAAGATTAGTAAAGACCATACAATTTCAGTAACTGAAACAATAGTCTTGATTATACACAATAGTATCTGATTAAAAAATGCTTTCTAATTTTTCTTTATTTGAAGAAAACAGCCACAGAAAAGGAGAAGAAAGAGAACTGGCTCAATTATACATTATTTCATGTGCAACAAAACCTTTATGTCCACCAGCTAATAACTACATTCACAGTGCCACAAGCAATACAAACACAAAACTAATCTTCCAGCAGGCAACAGGAAAAGTTTGCGTTGCACAACTCATCCCCAAAATTCAGCTGGCAGTAAATCAAGCTTCCACATGGCTCAAGGGAAACATGGTCTGGTCCTGGTCACAACCAAAGAGATAAAGCTTCCTTCTTACAGGACTTACTGAAAGCGCATTCTCACCGAGTAAGAACAGCTTAGGGTGTTTATTTTTGTGTAGGCAGATAACTGTCCTTCCATCTCAGTGCATTTTCTTCTAGTGAGAGCTTAAAGACAAAAGTAAGCTGTAACTGAAAGTAACACTTAAGAAAGCTCAGTTCCACAGCTCAAATACAGGGTTTAATCTTGAATCTTTAAGTTTGCAAGCATTCTAACTTTTAACTTAAATCTAATAGATTTCCAACTTGAGTATAAGTCTACATAATTTATTCCATATCATGTTAACCTCCAGATGTTAGACCACACAACTCAGCATCTGAGCCACAGATCACTGTGGTGTGAGACAGCATGCTGGAAAGTAAGAACTGCAGCCTTATTCCATCACTTCATTCTCTTCTTTGAGCACACACTACTAGCTATTATGGAAAACACTGTATGAGGCAAAGTCAAAACAACAGCCTGCCTCCTCTAAACATAATACTTTCTGATACCCTATGTAAAGCTTTAAAAAGGGAAAGGAAAAAGAAAAAAGGCCAGTCTTGCACGATAGGCAAAGCAATACAACCACCTCCTCTTCATCCTCAGATCTGAAGCCTCTTGAAGTTCCTGTCTGCTTTCATAATTTGCCCCCATCTTTTTCTAATAGGAACACTTTCCCCTCATTCCTGGTAGTTTACAAAAGATGCACAAAGAACCACAGCTAGACAGCTTTTTCCTATTCCTCCACTAACAGCACACAAACTGAACCATTTGTGCTTTGAAGTATTTTCTATCAAGGAATCTCACAACTGCATCCAATAATCCATCACTCAAGCACTGACCTCACTTCACAGATTGCTGTTCAGCCTAAAACTACCAGCCCTTCTTCAGTTAGTTATCTGCAGTGGTTACTGAAGTGAATCAGAAACAGGAAGAAAAGGTATTCAATAAATACAGCATGTCTCAGCCGCTTTTCAGCTGGCATCAGACATTCAGCAGTGGCAATAAATCCCTGTCTCCACATGCCAGCACTCACTCAGCCTCCAAGCTTCTCCTCAGCAACAAATTCACTTAAGAAATAAATGAAAAAAGAAAAACTAATCCATAAACGAGAGGAAAACAAAAAGCTTTAAAAGTTCCCGAGCAGTTAAGGGCTCCCTACATCCTTCAAAGCCAAAGACAATTGAGTACTTGGAGACCACTGGACACCAGGAAACATGCCGGTGTCACGCCGCGGTGCTGCTGCAGGAGCTGCTCATGGAGGTGGAGAAACACGAGTGGGGTACAGGTCCTCCGAATCTGAGCGTCCCGGGGATGGGCACCGCTTTCCCCACAGCCCAATCGGGCACACGGCACCCTAGACCCTCAAGTTCATGGGCCTGGTCTCAGACCCCAAACATGGGGGACTCAGCAACCCCCACCCGAGACCGAGCGGGGGAAGGGGAAAGCACCCCGCGGCTCCGGGGACTGGCGAGGGGCCGAGGCCGACCAGAGGACTAGGAACAAAGCTTCCTCCCCGGCTTAGGCGAGAGGGCCCCAGGACGAGCAGCTCAGCCCGGGCCGCAGGACTGGGAGCAGCCCCGCCGCTACCCTCTCCGTGGTTGTGAACAGAAAGGCACAGCCGCGCTGAGGGGCTCCCACAGCGGGATTAGCTCCGCGGCGACACACCGTTAACGAGCGGCTGCTCCCCCGCAGCGCCCCTCCCGGCGGGAAGCGGACCCCCGGGACGGCCACCCCTCCACCGCGGCTCCGCACTCACCTGAGGTCGCGCGCCATCCCATCCCGCACCACCGCCGCTGCTCTCCCGCTACAGCCACCGCGGAGCGCCTTCGCGGGCTAAGCCTCCGCGCCCATCACCGCCGCCCCGCCCCTTCGGCTTTTGCCACGCCCCTCGCCTCCCTTCTCCTCCGAGCCAAGAGGGGCGGGGCGGCGGTGAAGAGCAAGCCAATAGGAGCTAGGGCTCTGAGTTCACACTGCTGATCGGCGTGAGCAGTAGCCAATGATCACGCGAGGGGGGCGGGGACAGCTGTCAATCAGCGGCCCCTACCTGCGGTTAGCGAGCGGCCGGCGCGGGGGAGGGCAGTTTCTCCCCGCTGACCGGCTGGCCAGGGCCTCCGCCTCCTTTCCCTCTGGCGGAGCTGCCGCTCAAGGCCCTGGGGTGCGGAGGCTGTCTTAGGGGTCCCGTTGCCTGTTCGTTGTGGGGCTGTCTCCCCCTCTTTCCCCAAGATCTACGTGCCTCTCAGGGGCAGCCGCCTCTTGCCCCGCCGCGGGGCTGGCCTCACTGCGCTCCCCCAAAAGCTGCTCAGCAGCCGGGCCCCCTTGGTCGGCAGCGCGCAGGGACCCCGTTTATCGGAGTGCCGCGCTCCCCCGTTGCACGCAGAGGCGAAGCGCGGGCTGTTGTGGCCCAGCGGCGGGCGCCGGGGAGCCCATGTTTCAGCGACGACGGCCGTCTGTCAGCTCCCCGCCTTGCGGTGCGGCCCGCGCACTCACCCACCCGCCTTCACGACCCTTCTGCCCGCGAGAGGCCTCCGCCGCGCCTCTGCCCTCATTCCGGGCTACCCCAGGCGTCCTCCACCACCGCCATCCCTGCCCTTTGCGTGCCTTTGCGACCCGCTTCCTACCGAATCCAGCTGTTGGTCATTGCTGCCTAAAAAGATGTATATTTACACAACCTAATGCTGGCGAGGTCTGAGCGGCTTGGCTCTGGGACGGCAGTGAAGCCTTTGCCCAGAGTGCATTGTGAGGGCCGCAGCTGCTGACCCAGCCCGAACAATGTCCCCTTTCCCGCACTGCCTGAGCCTTCATCCTTTGTGGTTACCCCTATAGCGGAGTCTTTTGTTGCTAGCTGCAAAGCTTTTAGAAAAAATAAGTCGGACTTTATCATAAGAATGGGGGGAGGGGGGGTATGCAGGCGGGGTGGAACAATCGACAAAGGAACTTTAATGGTTTAGGGTGCTTCAATAGTGACACTGAAAGTACAGGTTAGAGTGCCGTCTTGAGTCTGTAGTCTTTGGCAATCGAAAGTTTACTGAACTCAAACCCAATTGTACCACTGCTTCCAGTCATCCGTACTTTGCCTTACAGCAAAGACGTGGGCTCCTCCTTTCCACAAGAAATAATACGCAGTGTTGCTATTAATATAAGAAAACAAAATCATATTTAAGTTACCAATACTGTTCATGCTAAGAAGCAGCAGCTGGATTCACTCTGGGTTACACAGCAAAAAGCAGCAAGCCAGCTTTGAAGTGCAGATGGTGACAGTTTTATGATAGTTCGCAAAGCAAACAGGGAAGTCACTAAACATAACCCCAAAAGAAGGACGCAGCGGCCTTTTTATCCTGCATAAGACACACTGAGACAAAATTCATAAAAGGAAAATAGTATCTTGAGAAAAGGCATTCTCTATTAAAAAGGAGAGTATTTTCCCTAAAACGTGCATGCAGTAAGGAAGAGGAAACTCCTGCAAGACTGTAAGATAAAATGGAGAGAAAAAGACCTGACATTGTTAAAATGCAGCTGCATTCATGCTTACTCAGTGATACTTTTTTCATGCTGAAAATGGGATCTTGAGGATTGAAAAATATTAATTTCAAACAAACCTATCACTACCAGTAACCATCAGTACAGGTCAGTAGTCTGATTGATGCATGGTATTAATTAACATTTATTGTGTGCCAGCTGCTTTCCAGGTTCTTGGAGTCATTCTCAGATCTCTTTTTCTTCTCTTTATTCATGGCATTTTTATGCTATATTTTTAAATACCTACGTCTTGTAAAATAGGATCTCAGGCAGAGCTTTATTACTGGTGTTTTGAGCTCGCTTTCGAATTTGCAAGTAAGGCAAATTTGCCAAACAATTTGAGTTTAATCCATACTGAGTTTTCATTAAGAGACAATAAAAAGGTGGTTGAATTGTTTGCAAGGAATAATCGAATCAGTTTTTGTCTGAACCAGAATTATTTTTCAGAAAAGCTACAGGAAAGTCGTTTGAGGGCAGTAGGTACAGGTTGGACTGACACACCAAGATATGTCCAGGGTTGATCTTTCTTGTATTAGTTTCACTTGTAGGCAAAATGAGGTTTCAGAGTGTAATGAAAAGGGAGGGGTTGTTGGATGCTGAATCCAAGATGGAATTCCAAGTGGAATTGAGTGTGACATTTTCTTAATATCTGCGTATAATATCACTGACTTAGATCAGATTTCGAAGGATCTCCTTTTCTTGAATGGTTAATTTCACAACACAAAAAGTATAGCATAAGACAAAACAATATTTTTAAAGTCTGTTATATTGCTTGTTGCTTCCTGCTGCAGAGCATATTTCATGATACAGAGATCTTTTTGTCTTTCAGGAGACACAAAACTGCTGAATAATGTTAAAATAAGTAATGTTATGGCCATGATTTACAACGCCACTGGTAATCATTACAGCATTTCTGATTATTAGTGAGACATTGACAGGCCCCTGAAGAGTTTCCTGCTGAATCAGCTTTCGAAATAAATCGCTTTCCCTCCAGCCACAGCAGCACTCCAGAGAAAGGGGAACCGTGTCTTGGCTGAGGTAATTGATTTAGAATAGCTAGCGCATACAGGCAATGCAGAACATAAGATGCTTTATGAATTACTACATCTCTGTTAATGGAGTGTATTTTCCATTAACACAAAACTACTTAGCCTTGATAAGGCTGTGTATGTATTTCTAATGCTATTCATATTTTCAATATTATGGGTATTTCCATACTATGAATATTTTTCAGAAATACTTTTGTGAGACTATTAACTACTTTCCTTCTTTTTTTAATTTGTTTTCTTTTTCATATCCCTATATTGCTGGAATACTGAAAAACTGGCAAAGTATATGAAACCAAGGTGTAAGTAGATCCTCAAAGGAAACATTCGATATAAGTTCAAAGAGGCACTGTGTAATCAATCTCAAGAAAAAAAAATGCAGGGAGACAAGAACAAAAGGAAGCCTAATAAGTTTTCAAGACAGCTACTTTCATCAACTAAACAAGAGTTGTAATTCTGCCAATTAATAGTAAGGTCCATTAACTGTAAGTCATAAAAACTATTTGCTATGCAAAGCCCTCATTTTTCTTTGCTGGCTCTGACACTTTGGTAGGGTAGCAGGATAACCTATGAAAGAGGGGCTGGTGATCTGTAGCAGGAGTGGCCATAATGTATTAATGGTTTTACAGCATTGTCAGTGTATGAAAATAAACACATGGAAGACATGGACATTAAAAAATGATCTACAGAAAGCTGTAGCTAGTAATAGACTGTTGATTTAGCAGCTGTACAATGCAGGGCATCACTAGGACTAATGGGATGAAGCTAAAAGCAAGAACCATAGGGCAAATACCTAATCCAGAAGAAAAGGAGAGCTCACAAAGGTAGCCGGCTTTCTGCAGATGGGGCTTTGTGAAATGTTTGAACCTGTCAACTGTCAACCTGTCAAATCTATCAAATGCTTTCCCATCAGCTAAGGATGAGCTAAATTTTCTTTCTCCTGGCTGGATTCATTATAGCTGTATGATTTTTACAGACCTAGCAGCCCTTTCCTAAACTTCTATGCCTTGTTGCATTACGACCACCAAACATAACAAGTACAATGTCAAGGGCCAGGGGGGGAGAGAATTTTTTACTAGGCTTTCCTGGATAAAAATAAAAAGGCAAAGGATAGCAACATGTTGCTCAGTGTCAGAGGATTTATGTAGCTGAGTTCTGTCCCAAGCTGCTTTCTCACTCTACTGAGCCCATGAACAGACATGGAAAGATTCATGGTAACTGTTTGATTACTGCCAGACTGATGTCCAGTAGTTATTGGCAGACTCACTCCATCTGATTTGTTTGTCTCTCTTGTAGTAGCATGGACAAAGTTTACCAGCACAGACTGAAATCATCCACTTCCCACTGGCTTTCAGCAAGAGGGAAATCTCTCTTCTTGTCCATAGAAGCACATAGAAGAGTGAGTGTGTCAGTGCCGTATTCCACTATCATATTTGACTTTAAGTCAGGGGGGACAGTTAGACACAACCAGAGCATGAAGATGAGATATCTGACCATCATGTGGCTTTACCCACTTTCTTAAGAATCCTATGACAAGTGCACTATTATATCCTATTTTATGGTAGGAGAGTGACACAAGGCCAGTGAGAACATCTTCTTTCCTTCCAGCATTTTGCCAAGAAGCATGTTTTCCCCTCTCCAGATCCTTGACCCCAACTGCTAGACACAGAAGGATCATAAGTTAGGCGTACCCAGTGTGCTTGGCATTTAGTGTCCTAGAGTGGAAGAAGCTGAGAAGTAAATGACTGAGATAAAGGTAGGAAAAGAAGAAAATTAAATGCATGAATCTCATATAGTTTGGATTAAGTGAGACAGATTTTTATTGAGACCACCTTTCAAATATATATGTAAATTAACTGCAAATAGAAAAGTTCACACTAAAATTAAATAAGGAGAGTAGTGATAGAGACAGAGAAAATGGGGCCAAAATGACATAAAAAAATCATAATGCACTCTCCTGTGTGCTAAGGCTGATTAAATGAGAGAGATACGGTTATGGACTGACCTATGTTTGATTATTTTAGATGTTTAATCTAAAGCAGAGAATTCTACAATTTCCTCTTGCATTCTTGCACAGTGCTTATTGTCATAGAGAGTTTTTACTAATATCTAATGTAACTCTTCCATAATGTCATTTTAGCACATTCTTTTCTCATGCTATCCACAATGGATGTGGAGACCAGATGACAACCTGTGACTAATTGAAAACTTCTGACATCTCTCCAGTCATTCATTCAACAAAATAAAACCCTAGGTCTTTCGTTCTTGCCTCACAGGACATGTTTTTTAATTCTCTGGTCATTTTCCTTTCTTTCTTTTGGATTGCCTCCACATTTGCTGAAGTTCACTGCACAGAGCTAGATACGCAGTACTCAATAGCAAAGCTGCATGTTTACTTTTACTGTAATAGTATGACATTGTTGATACATATTCCACTTGTGAGTCACTGTAACCCCAACATCTTTTTCAGCAGAACTTCTGCCTAGTCAGCTGTTTCCCATCCTGTGTTAATGCGCTTGATTTTCCAGATTAAGTGCAGACCTTGCATTCTCCTTTTTGAAGTTCATCCTGCTTTTTTGGACCAGCTACCCCATTTGTCAGGATCCTTTTGATTGGTACTCCATCAGGTTTGTGACATCTGCAAATGTGCTAAGCATACTTTCTACTTCTGCATACCAGGTCACTGAATGCAAAACATTACCAAACTCAGGACACATCCCTGGAGAATTTCAGCCAGCAGTTTTCTGTTGTAACAGTGATCCTTTGATAACTATTCTCTGATTACCGCTTTCCAAACAATCTTCCCCAGCTCCTAAAAAGAATGGCATTCAGAGTTGTCACACAGCAATGTAAAAAAAACACTGTTTATACCGACATTTTCAAGGGAGCTGAAGTTAAACATTTCCTTAAAAATCATGGGTGTATTAAAGTTGGTTACTTATCTATTGATTCTAGTATAGAACACTTATATTTGCACTAGAGACACAAAATTATGTTTTAGAATTCTCAGTGAAAGACAGGCATTTTGGACACCAGTCAGGCCAGAGTTGGATTTTCACACATGTAAGGTCCTTAGATTTTGAGCATCTGTAAGTAATTCATACTTAAATGTTTGCTCACATGACTGAGGGTCGACATCATTTTTAATCTTGAAAACAACAATCTTTCTTTGTAATGAAGTTTGGAAATACTGTATTTATTGGATTTCTTTTGTGAAGTATAATCTTTAATTGTCCTTAGCTACATAGTTTAATCATGAGAACTCTCTAGCTTTTATTCTTCTTTTTGGCTGAAGCTAATATGATTTAGCTATATTTTATATTCAAAAGCAAGGGAAATCATGCTCTTCCTCAAAATACAATGCACATTTCATCATGCAAAGTCAAAGAGCAATCATCATGTTAGGTTTCCATCTTACACATTATATCCTCAGTTTCCTGTTGTCTCAAATTACACTTGGGTACCCACAGCACATGGAGTATGAGTCTCTTCAGATATCAGTCATGAGTTCAGTCCTGCTGACTGCAAAGCTCCCTCACCCTTGATTTATTGTAGGACCTTTTCATTGAGCTACATGGGGGTTTCAAAGTTCCACCCATACTTTCTGGAGCAGTACGTTCATTTCTTTGCAGGATGAAACCTTATATGAAAAGAGTATGAAAAGTATCATTCTCTGTGGGTCTTAAGTTTGCCTGAAAGCTGCATAAATGCCTACAGTCCTAAGGGAAGATGCCTACAGTCTCCATTCATATACAGTTTGTATACAAGTGCCCTAATGCACAAGCAAATCTTATCCATGTGCATGCAAACTGGAGTAGGCAAGAGGCTTTGCACTGAACTCTGAATGCTCATGTGTCAAAAGGAACAGGAGTGCACATTCCCAGTGGTAATTAAGCCTTGCTGGGAAATCAAGCATATGGCATATGAAATAGGCTGTCTTGTCGGTTTTCCTTCACTCTCTCCCCTCTCAACTGCATTTTGGGTAGAAAGGAATCAAAAACTGGAATGAGGGGGATATTTGAAGTAATTCAACAGCAGGTTTTCAGTTGTCAGAAAATCTGGTTTTTAGATTAGGAGAGGAATTTTTAACTGATACAGGAGGGAAATAAAAGCAGCCACAGCACGACAGAACAAAACCCTGGCATAATAAAGAAATCATAGTCAATCCACAGAAAGGGTGGTTGGGGGGCTCTGCGGGAGAAAGAGACTGGCAGTTCCCTTATGCAATGTGGATGCTCACAGAGAGGCAAGGCAGAGAGGAGAAATAGAGGCTATTTACTCACTCAGTTTTAGCTGGAATGGGAGATGGCTGTCTTTCTTACCATACATCAAATTGAGCTCCGGAACGCCGGAACAAAAACAGTTCAATACAGCCTGTCTGCAGCTATGTCTTTCTGATTCTCCTTTTTCAACCAATGCCTCATCAGAAACGACACCCCCTCCAAAAGAAAAAGAAAAAAAGTCAGTTTATAAACAACTGTCATTACACAGCATATTTTCCTTATTATAAGGCACTTAAAGAACAAGAAAAAGCCATCTGCTGTAGCTTGGCTGCCCTTTCCATTTTAGGTTAATCCACATTTCTGGCTTTTTCATCATCATTCCCAATTAAATCCTTCTCCAAAACAAATTTAGATGGGTTTACAATTTTTATTTAAACCTTCTCACTCAATTCCAGTCCTTTTGGCAGAACATCTGACAAAATCACCATATCTTGTATGAAATATGTCTGACTAAACTTTGCACCCGTAACTGAAATTCCATTTTTAGACTGATCCCTGGGGCAGAAGAATGCAAACTCCCTTGTGACTAATAGCCCCAGTTTTGTTCTGGATGCTGAAGTACAATGCCATCATAACCTACCTTGAATTTTAAATACTTTCTTGCATGGAGTTCTTGTGTGGAGCTTTCTGTTCATTTCCACTTGACATTTCTAGGAGGCTACTAGAAGAAGCTCTTGCATTATGCTTCATACAGTCAGGGAATTGTACCGTGTCCTGTCTCTTGGGGAGACATTTGATTTTCGTTCTGCCTAGTTCTATCTATTGTGCCTTAATCTGTTACAAAAGTATCTGTGTGGAGAGCAGAATGATGGGAAATGCTTGCCCCAGAGTTCTAACGCTGCCTTTCCTAGTTCAGTCTTGTTAATGAAAACCAAAACAAAACAATAAGCTAGCAAGTCTGAGCTTCTCTTATATACCACAGCAGGCACATGAAATGGCTTCTCCGAAGCATAGTGATAGCTCTTACCACATTCAAAGTACTCTAATAAATGCTGCTTGGAGCTGCTCCAGGCAATTGTAATTAATTCTCAGTGGGATGCTCATAGTGGTCACCCTGGATCAGAAAGGTCAGGAGTTTGTCTGCGCCTTTACAACATCAGTAAAAATTAAATACCCACTTTCCCCAAAGGTCATTGCAAGCCGAATGCACAAAACAATCAATCTCAATCGGTTTCCTATTCCCTGCTGTGTCTCATTATTTCTACAGTTATCCTAAAAATTAAAAGTAAGCACATAAACAAATCAAAGCAGACACCGGTTTTAGTGTTGATATATTCCTCTCTCCTGTGCAAGCAACTGATGAAAATGCAAAGAGGAAAAGTGAGAGAGCCCCCGTGAACATGTGGAGAGCTGTTCACCTACAGGGATTCTGCCTTTAATTAATCTCCCTGCCTTCTTAGGGTGGCTAAGAGAGGAAAATCCAGGCTGGCAAACATCTGTTGCACCGCGCATGCAGCAGTAATTGAAGGTAAAAGCCCATGGAACCTGAAGAGAAGTGCTTCCGTTGCTCACGACTGGGCCCGGCGTAAGCGCGGGGTGAGGGGCGCTGCCGCCGCTCAGCACCATGGACAGGGCGCGCCCCAGCCCCACCGCCGGGAGGGGGATAGCCGAGGGGCCACGGAGACAGCCCGGGAGGAGGCTGCCGCACCTCCGCTCACCCCTCCGCGGGATCCCGGTCCCGGCCGCTCGCTCCCATCCCGCCGGGCAGCCGGCCGGCAGGGGTAGCAGGCTTGGCGAGACGGTTCGTTATGTTATGCATGCGTTTTAAAGTCTGGATTCGGCTTTGTTTTCCATAACTCGTCATGCCCTTTGGAAAGGGCAGTGTGCAATTGGCTGTGAGATCTCTTTCTGGTTCTGGACCATTCTAACCACTCAATTACTTAAAACTACTGTCGTCTTGATAGGGAGAACATCAGTCAAATTTTTCTTAGTGACACAGTTGTATATCCAGGAACCTTTTTTAATATTGGATTCTCTTTTCAGTGCAAGAAAGGTCAAATTTGTGATTTTATTAAAAAAAAAAAAAGTTTTACTGGAAATTTTTTCCTGCATCTTCTGCCATGTGTTTCCTTTATCTGACAAATCATAGTTTCTTTCTCTGGTGTGGTGGAAATCCTGAACATGACATCACTCCTTTCATAAACCATGTAATTTTACTTGTAAATGTCAAATCCCATTTTTCAGCATGGGAAGTGTCAACCTCAGGGCCAAGGCAGACAAGTTGACTTAAACAAGTGCAAGAAACAGTCTTCAAAGACAATTGGACCCTGGGTGTCATTACACTGCTGATTTCCCTGGGGATACTCTCCATCTCTGCTCATAGGCTTCTTGCAAACCCCTGCAAAGTCTTCCCAGCCTCCCTCTCCTTACATCAATCTCTGCCTCCCTCTCCTCCACCTTATCCCCACTTATGTCCATCATCTCGCTCACTTTGTTCTCTCTCTAGTTATTGTGCACCCCCATTAAAACAGACAAGAAGCAGAAAATGTTCAAGCCTCACTGCCTTTTCTCAATGCCCTATTTCCCTCAAAAAAGTCAGAGATCCAAACTAAGGTGGATACCATCACATTCTACCTGATGTTCTCAGGAGCATCTCTCATATATTTCACTTACTGTCCTGGGGTCAGCAGTAGCAGTCGAATTTTCTCCTTCTTAGTAGCTGGTGCAGCACTGTGTTTTGACTCAGCCTGGGAACAGAGCTGATAATACTGATGCTTTTAGTTGTCGCTAAGTAATGTTTACTCTGACCAAGGACTTAGTGAGTCTCATGCTCTGCCAGGGAGGAGGGGAGGCCGGGAGGAAGCAGGGACAGGACACCTGACCAAAACTGACCAAAGAGGTATTCCATATCACAGCACATAATGACTGGGGAGGTAATGGGGAGTTACCCAGAAGGGCTAGTACTCCGGGGGGTTGGAGGAGGCATCAGTTGCTGCTTGGTTGGGCGGGGTGGGGTGAGTTAGCTGTTGATGGGTGGTGAGGTCCTGTATTCTCTTCCCTTGTTATTTCCTTTATCATTATTATTATTGGTGGTAGCAGTAGTGATTTGTGTTATACCTTAGTTACTAAACTGTTCTTATCTCAACCTGTGGGAGTTGCACTCTTTTGATTCTCCTCTCCATCCCTCTGGGAGCAGGGGGAGGGCAAGAAAGGGGGGTTGAGTGAGTCAATGAGCTGCATGGCTGGGTTTAAATCACAACAGTTCTTTTCTTGTCTGCAACTCTTTGGGCAGTCAGACTCTGAACAGTACAATCTCAGAAGATCTTTGGCTGTTGCTGAAGTACAAATGAGAAGAAATTATCTGTCTTCAACATGTACAAAAGATAATGTAATTTTCCATCAAATAGAGGTCTTGTAAGAGATGCAGACAGATGATGGACTCTGCCTGGTGTTTATTATATGAAGTGCAACAACGGCTATGATGAAGTCCTCCCTCTTTGCTCTGTCTATTGATTCCCATCACATAATTAAATTGTGAACTCTGAAAGGGAAAGCCATCTTTCATTTCAAGTACCGATCAGCATCTAGCCCACCAAGGCTCTGAGCCATTATTAGATCTCTGGTAATACTGCAATGCAAATAGTGAGGGAGCTGCATCTGCCTGCTCACTAGCCCCAAGACTTCATGCTTGCCTAATGCAGAGGATCTTATATATCCAATAACACAATAGCCAGAGTGACAGATCATTACAGTGCTATTGTGCTGGAAGTGTTGTTATGAGTATAAAGGATTGAGCTGGTTATTAATCATCTCAAAGTATTTTACTTGGGCACAAACATAAATCATAGCACTCCATCCAGTTGGGTAATTATATTCTGCCACAATAAATTCCTTCTAAAATTTCTACCAATAATAGTATTTTTCACTTCCACTCCTAAAATTTGTGCTTTGTTGCTTTACACCACTATATTGCTGATGTATTTCTCTTCTGGGGCAATCAGTTGCCTTCTGTGGAAATTCAGATGTTCACAGAGCTGCACTATATTCTTTATGTAGCCATCAGAGAACTCTATAAAGCCCTTTCTTCATACTAAATTATTCATACATGCACAGTTTTCTTACGCTGAAGAAAATACACTAATGATATTTAGCAGCAGAGCTTTTTTAGCAGCCTTTTTGGATGCCAAAACAGTACACATTGACTCCTAAATCTTATTTATCCCATGATGTCATCAAATCCAAAAGCAGACAGGAGAGAGAGAAAATACTCTAATCTCCTCTTAATGCACCTTTCAAAATCTCCACATAATTTGGGCAGTTCTGAATGCAAAATAGAAATGTCATGTGCAACTGGCCATTTATTATTTAGTATACAGGGACATATGGCTGTGCGTTCCTTTATAATACATGAAGGTAGCTTTCAGTTAGTAAAACAGGGAAGATTTGGCCCTTTAAACAGCCACACTTGAGGACACTTGAAAAACCTCAATGAACCACAGTTTCTGGAGGCTTATGCTGCTGTTCATATCTACTGCTTAGGATTTGTTCCTTGGACAGATCAATTCCCCCTGACCACAGTAAAATGTTGGTGTCCAGCTGAAAATAACATATTGGAGGATGCCGGGCTGGTGGCAGTGCGGGTCATTTCCTTTATTAAAAAATAAGAATAATAAAAATCACTTGCTGGTTTCCTTACGTAAGCCCTGCTGCACTGCTTAAATCAGCTTCCAAAAAGAGGATAAATGGACCATCTTTTCAGAGCAACGTCTTGAAATGATGTGCAACATCTGATACCATCAATTTTGCAGCTATCTTTGGAAGCTTCTCTGGCTTAGCAGCAAACTAAAGAGATAAGCAAACACATACTGGGATCTGCATCGTTGCTTAGAAACAATCAGTTTGGGAATGGCATAATCCTATTAGTCTAAAGAAGACCAAAATTTTAATAGACTTCATGCCATTCAGATGCAAACTCTTCCTCTTGANCTTTTCTTGGTTCTCTGGCTTAGCAGCAAACTAAAGAGATAAGCAAACACATACTGGGATCTGCATCGTTGCTTAGAAACAATCAGTTTGGGAATGGCATAATCCTATTAGTCTAAAGAAGACCAAAATTTTAATAGACTTCATGCCATTCAGATGCAAACTCTTCCTCTTGAATCAAATTTTACTACAGATGTATAACAGCTTTTCCTCTTCTCTTTTTTTTTTTTTTTCTCTGTACTAAAGGGCATACCTAAATGCCTCATGGCATTGCAACAATGAATAATGATGTTCTAAACCTTTATTGATTTGTCTGGCATTCTCATAGACTCCCCACTCCCAAAACATATGCACTGAATTACACACTCATGTTTGCAGTATAAAAAATACATTGCCTTCCAAAGAGGAGGTTGAAGAGCTTAAATGACTCCTAATGGGATATAGAGGTCTGGATTATTCAAGCTGGGCTTGAATCAAGAGCACATCTGGGAGCACCAGGGGATGCTCATACCACAATTTTACGCAACTCCATTTGTTATTGTGTCTGATTAGAGTCCTGCTATTGAGAACGGAGGAACACAAGCACCTCCAGGGACTGAGCCAGGGGATGGGTCTAACTTACTGTCCTGCTCCTTCTCTGTTGAATACTGAAGGAACCCGCTACCTAAAGATACCACTGATGTTGAGCAGAGCCTACTTTGATGTACTTTCAGCTGTCTCAGGCATCAGGCTGACACCTGGGACTGCTGCAGCATGGGGAAGCCCTGTGCTGATGCCACATTGTCAACCGGGAGGGTGCTGGGGCATGACACAGTTCTTTAGCTCCAACATGTAGATAGTTCTAGTGATGACTCATGAAGACAACTTTCCAAATTAAAAGTGGATCAGAGCATCAAGAAAGAAATAGAGGATGAAGCCTGTAGTCTTTCATGGCTAGAATGCCAGTTTTGGAAGTGCTGAACTGAAATCCATTTCATTGAGAGAAGTTCTCATTTACACACTGAAATCCATTCACTTCGGTGGAGCAGAAACTTGTGTAAA
Source organism: Agapornis roseicollis (assembly GCA_002631895.1). NCBI lineage: Eukaryota > Metazoa > Chordata > Aves > Psittaciformes > Psittacidae > Agapornis > Agapornis roseicollis. The sequence continues at coordinate 121,935 of NDXB01002595.1, forward strand.
GTTCACATACACTCTAGTGCTAGTGAGAAGGCCTCCTGCCTTGTGGTCATGGCTGCTGCCTTCAGCCCAGCTGAGAAAAATATTCACCTAACTTTACCATGTCAGTGTGAAATTCACATATTGGCCATTGGCAGCTTCTACTGAGCATATAGCAGGATCAGAGCTATGATGAAAACACAGATTCATTTCATACCTGATCAGCAGCAAGGCAAAGGATAGGAACAGCCTTATGAACAGGCCTGCTTCTTCACCCCAAGACACTTCTCTTTGAGGCAGTGTTGACACATGCAGGTCAGGAAAAATGCTGAGGCACCTACTGATGTTGCCTGGTCTGATCTCTGTTCTCTCAGGCTGTCAAGCAAACCTGCACTTTCAATGGGTATAATATTCCTATTAAAACCAGAAATTGTAAAACTGCAACTGGGAGATGATTCTCAAAAGGCATTTCTACAGCCAGCAGAAAGCTTCATGCCAATTGCTTAAAGAGGCTTTGAAAGTTTTCCAAGACAGCACAACACAGGCCCAGATCACTCCTACCAGTTTAGCTTCGTAATTGCCTTCCCTTTCAATACTTATTTTTGTCTTCAGCTGAGTGCCTCCCTCCGCACCGTCCAAGTCCCCTCTCCCTGCCAACATCCTTCAGAAAGGGCTGAATAGAGCTTCCCTTCCCACCCTGCTGTGCCACAGATCGCCATGGGCAGAAGCACAAAGTGCACTTATCCAGCTGTGCCCAAAATATTTCCAACATTCCCAGCATGAAGCATTAGAAAGTCCATCCCTCAAGGACAGCACAGCTGACTGCCAGCTCCTGAAACCTGGAGTGATCCCCACAGGCTTTGGCGATTTCTGCTTTGCCAGCACGGCTCTCGCAAGGCTCAGCCTTTTCTGTCACCAAGAATTACATGACGAGCTGAGAAGAGGCAATATTTGTGTTTCAGCCTCTGAGGGTTGGGTTTTACTGAGACAGGTTTCCACAGGTAACTTCAATAAAAGATCGTACTCTGAGCAATAGCACAAGTTCCAGGAGTTTCCAGGAAGCCTTTTTTCACCTCTGTAATGTCTGTCCTCAGCCAGTGCTGAAGATCCCATGAGTTTTTAAACGCTGCATTTAGCTTAGAATTTTTCTAACCTCCTTTTCTGCCATTTCTGTACGCATTGCAGAAGAGCCAATCTGACCTGAGCTCTCTGAGACTGTCCTTTATTCTTTATTAACTGTTCTGCTGGTGTCCAGACCTCCTGGGCACTTGTATTTCCACTTCAAGATCTCCTGTGGTGCTGTCCTTACTCCTGCATCCGAGCCTTGAGGTGTTTCTGAGCTAGCTGCTTCAGAAATGCAGATCAGTAGATGAGAAGATAACAACCTTTCCTCATTTGTGTCCCTTAACTACTTTTTGTGTTAGTTAAAGAATCTTTTCTTTTTTCCCCCTGCCTTTTCTTTACCTTCCACACTTGAATGATCAGTCTACTTCTTAGTTCTTCCTCTTTGGGCTCTTTTTATATACATTGCTAATAACACACTTTTAGCCTAGAAAGATTTCTCCACTTCTTCAGTGTCTAACCATGAAATTATTCTTTATTAATATATTATCATGAGCTGGCTGTTATTGTATAGATCTGTGGGGGATACAGCTGTGTGTGCACCTAACTGGTCCTAATGGTCAGCGTTTGCTGGGAAGAGGTCAACACAGTGTGAGAGTGATGATGCTAAAGTAGCTCAACACCCATTTTTATTTTCATTTTTGACTTATCATAGGAGTAGAGGGTCTTTCAGCTCCACGTGTGATCTGAGCTCTTTTCCTTGATTGTCCCTCCAAGGAGCCTGGGCTTCACTTGGCTGTGGGTGCAGCTCACATGGAAATGTCTGCAGTCATCACAGCACACATTCTGGGAGTCTGAGGCCACCACAGGGAAGCAGAGGCTGACATCAGCAAGGAGACCCTGGTGAGCCAGTGGTGTGGAGCCCAGCTGGGTGGAAAGAGGAACAGCCAGGGAAGTGAGCCTGATATTACCAAGGCAAAAGTGGTCTCTCCAGTAAGGCTGGAGGCAGCAGATTGTGACAGAAAGTGAATGTCCACATGCTGTGGAGTTAAGAGCTTGCCTGATTGTCACAAAGTGCAATGAAGCCAAGGATGAAGAATGAGCCACAAGCTCTAATTTTCCCTGAGAGGCTTAAACATGTCAAGTACCAGCACCCATAGGCCATAGCCCTGTAACTACAGCACTGCCACTGCTCATAACAGGCTGCTCTGTGCGGTGCTGAGTTTAGAAGGTATCAGGACTGAGGTTTTTCAGGCTTTTTTTGTCTGAACTTCTATTAATCTGTCTTAAGCCTGGTTAGGTCTATCTGTATTTTTTTTAATGACCAGGAGGCTATGCGTGATTTGTTTGCTTATTTTTGCATGCTATAATCATAATGTTTACATTCACAGTAGCAACAAATAGCTCTTCCATACAGAATGAAGCCTTCATGCCTAACACAATGAGGTGGTGTAGAGGAAGACAGGCTGGGCATGATAGCAGAGGCCTTGAACATGAGGACACAGGACACGGTGTACAGGCATGGGATGATAAGAGAAAAGGCAGAGGCTGACATGGCAGAGGCCAAGGCTGTAAGTGAAATGAAGAACCTAATGAAATTAATATCTGGGAGATGAACAAAGCATGTTTCAGGGGTAGCAAACAGAGCAAAGAAGAAGTATTTAAGTAAAAGATACCATAGATTTAGCTGCAATGCAGAGTGGCAGATAGAGGTGTGAACCAAACGAGCAGTCTTACAGAAATGGTCCCTATTGGCTTCTACAGAGAGAAGGAAGAAACAGTCGAATTCACAAGGGGCTCAGGGGTCAGTCCCCCAGCCTGAAGTCATCAATCTGAGCACCCAGAAGGGCAGTGGAAGGAATTGCAAAACACTGGGAAGAAGACTAGACAGAAGGACTGGATATAACAATTTTAGCTGTATTGTTATCATAGAAACTTTTTCTATAGTAGTATTCTTTGCTTTTTTTATTACTTTCTTTTCCTATAATAACTAGATCTGTATTAATAAGAATTCTTTGATTAGATCATTTAGATTTCAGTTATGCAAAAGCAGATTCTTAGGTCTGCATATGAAGTATGTTTCCTTTTCGTCCATGACAAGATTTTGATCTTAACACATTCAATAAATCCCCTATGCCCTGGGGACTGAAGCAATTCCTGTTTCTCTCTCTGTTAACAGTTGCACACACCAGACACCTGAAGGCACTAACATTCTCACCATTCTCCCAAAGCAGTGTGAGTAAGAGTGGGAAAGAGACACTCAGTAGCCACAGAGCATCCATTAGAGCCACTCAGCCAGAGTAGCAGCTTCACAGCACCACAGTATAAAGCATTTCTATTTCCTATGAGAAACCTTACTTTTTTACATGACTCTGCAGTGCATACAGATAATTCCCACTGACTCCCAGCAACTCTGTGCTGTGCGGTTTTTATGTGCTTCTGCTTTTCTGAGTATGGCAGAATGAGATCCTGAAAAAACGGGGGATCATCCCCAGCATCTTTGTTTTGGCATTGTGGTGAAGGGGCTCTAGCACTGTGTTACAACAGTCTTCAGCCAAACATCACAGAGCAGAAGTAAGCCCCAGCTGATATTGGACATGTGGGATCCATTATACCAGCTTGTTGCCCACAGAGGCAGAGTCAGCTCTTAACTATGGTTGGTTTATGGTCATTTTGACTAAGGAGAGCAGCATCACCAAGAAATGAGGCCAGTGACTTGCAGTTTCAAAGGGATTTCAGCATCTAGGTGGAAGTACAGCCTTGCTGAAACTATTGCACACTCCTCGGGATACTTCTTCCTCTATCACTGATTACTTAGAGCTGCTTTTCCTTTGGTTACTTTCAGCNAGGAGAGCAATTTAAAGCAGGTGCAGCATCACCAAGAAATGAGGCCAGTGACTTGCAGTTTCAAAGGGATTTCAGCATCTAGGTGGAAGTACAGCCTTGCTGAAACTATTGCACACTCCTCGGGATACTTCTTCCTCTATCACTGATTACTTAGAGCTGCTTTTCCTTTGGTTACTTTCAGCACTTCCAACATTTTGCTCAAAAATTTCCGTATCTCCACTGAAATGGATGAATGCAAGAGATGAAGTGCCAGCATTTCCTTCTATAACCACCAAAATAGTCCACTAAATTTCCAAAGCTGCTGCCTGCAAGTCTCACTCAATAGCAGGAACTCCAATGGGAATTCAGTGCCTCTGAAAGTCTGGCAAGGTTAAAAAACAACAGGCTACAGAGAAGCTGGAGAGGATATTGGTGAATAAAATAGAAGAGCAAGTCTCTGAGAGATGTGGTATCCCTGGAGAAGTGGATGCCACATCTGACTGCTCTACAGATTTTTAGGTTGCTTTTGAAAAAAAATGTAATTATGAGTACGTAAAAAGAAGAAGTTTTCATTGACAGATGAACACCTAAATCCTTCATGGAAGAGGTCAATTAAAGAGGAATTTGAGTGAGGAAATGAGAGTTGCTGGGGACAGGAGAGCAATCATCTACACACAGAGTACATGTCCTTACAACGTGCATGAATTCTCCTTGCATTAACTATGTCTCTGCCCTCTAATTTAAGGTTGTATGTTCCAATAGTAAACGTCTCACAGCTGCAGAAAGGAAGTGGCAGACAGCCTGTAATTTACTGCCAAACATCACTCTGAAGAAGTTTGCAATCTGTGATAATGGTATTGTTCCTTCAATTCAGTTCTTGCAGCTCATCCTTCATTACACGCAACCCTTCACAAAGCCGCCTGTGTTTAGCAGCATTAGCCCCTCAAGCAGGAGATTACAGTGAGAATAGTTAGAATTTTATTACTGCAGCTCCTTGTTTAAGTCCCCAGTGGAGGGAAGTACAAGGTATGAGTGCGTAGTGCCAGGAAGAATCATTCCTGTTTGTATCAGGCAACAAATAAACCCCACACGTCTAATACAATTCGACATAATAAACCCTCAGTGCAATTAGCCCGTAGATTAGTAATTTTATAATTCAGCTGTTCAGCAGTGACTCAAACCTGTTGTATTCCATCTTTCAAGTAATGCTATAAATAGCTTTAGCAAGCAAAACAGACCTGCAACTTACTGTTTCAGAATGCACTTTTCTATTCCAGATTTACAATCTTTTTCCAGATAAAACTGTCTGAGGCTGACTTGGATTAAATGGGTGCAGTCTGAGGCCCAGGTAAAAGCGTGTAATCTGTGTCAGCTCTGAATGGACTGGATAAGTATACCCTAGCCCAACAATAGGCCATTTCTCTGCTAGAGAATTTACACTTTAACACTTTCCCAGGCAAGATATGCATCATCCCTTACCTCTGCGGAGGGATAGGGGTTTGCACAGAGAATCACTGCGCAGGCAGAATCACACAGGCAGGATTCAAAGCAGACAGATTTGCTGTGTCTTTCAGCTAAAGGCTGAGGTCTGCTTCTAATTATGATACTGGTCAAAGCCACATAGGAATGAAATTTGTGAAGCCCAAGGGGTTTGTTTGGTTGGGTTTTTTTTTAGTTTGGTTTGATTTGAGATATTGGTCTTGTTGCAGTTCCCCATCAATGATTCCTTCCAAAAACATTACTTAGTGTCATCAAGCCTCCTGAGGAAGGGGCTTGCTCAGCTCTGTTGCAGAGCTGTTACTCACAGACCACAGGTGATTAATCACTTTGAATTCGTGACACTGTACTTGGCACCCAGATTATTCCTGTACTTCTGGATTGTATCAGTACCCAGTATGTCCTCTGCAGTGTTAGATTTAAATGGTCAAGATGTTCCTCTTCTGTGTTCCAATATGCTTATGTTCCCCAACCAGGATACACCTTTCCTCTAGAAAAATAATGTTCAATGCCTCAAAATTCTCATGCGCTGTGGAAATACACTGCTTCTTTATTGAAAAGTCCCTGTTTTACCCTAAAATACGATTTTACCCTCTGGGTTGATAAACCCACTTAGTACTCCACTGCTCAAACTCCACCGCCTTATATGCTATGTCTTCCTTCTCACCTTAGTATGATGAGAAAGAGAGAACTGTGCATGCTAGATCACTCGCCTGCTTCATGGTAGCTAAAGGGTCATGCTCTTAAACATGGCCTCTGTTCAGCAGATAGAAGTTTCTCCAACTCTGGTAATACATATCAAAAGGAAATATATGTCAAAGGAAACAGGGCTCATGTAGACTTTGCTTCAGTTGGTAAATCAGGAACAGGAGTACGAATGATCTACCGTTTTCGTATCAATCGTTAGCTGCATTTAATCAAACAGCAGGTCAATAAAGGCTTGTGATCTGATAAGTTTTTTAAGTGGAATAAACTTAGACAAGGCGGACAAGTTGATCTGGCATTTGTGAATTTGGTTTTACTTTTCAAGAACAATTTTGGTAAGGTTTTGTAAAGCTAACGTGACCCCAACCATGTTACATATATAGAGGTGGTATAATTAGAAGATAGTTCACAGTTAACCAGCATTATGAAATTCTCCAAACGCTTTGGTGGACAGATCATCATATGTGGGTTTAAATAAAAATACGTAGAAGATTGGTTGAGAAAAAGTCATCTCTTCAGAGCAATTCTTCATCTGATTTTTTTCCCCAAATGCCATCTTGTTCTGCCATGCTGAGAAGTTCAACTGCACAAAAGGGAGAAACTGCTGCAAGAGTGTGCTTTGTGAGAGTGCTTTAAAAAACCTACTAGCAGAGAATGCTTGATTTGCTTTCTGATTTCCTGCTAAAGAATTCTGTGGCCTCTGTTGGTAATTTTTGTCTTATCAGTCAGGAGCAAATCTAGTAGAAGGGTTACCCACGCTCTATCTCACTGCAACGTAATAGAAGTGAGAAGTGATCTCTGTGTGATTTTGTTTTTACTTTTTACTATTAAATTGACATCTTAAATTATTTTCATAAATACACTATGCTTTACTGTACTTCTACCATATCCTGAAATAGAACTTTTGCTTTGGTTTCTTTAGGAAATGATGTCTGTCCTATTCAGGGATTTGTGGCACACATAGATGCGTAGGTATGAGGCATCGTTGGACAGCAAGGTCTGTTCTGGCAGCCCTTATGTTCTAGCTTTTACCCAGATTTCCTCACTTAGCAAAGAGCACCATAGCAGCAGGGAACCCTGGAAAGCATCACGGAACCTGTATGAGCAACATATTAAAGACCAGTTGCAGAATAATTACTGTCTTTGCTTTCATCTTTGCATGACTGGCTACGTGCAGTCTTCTAGTGACCAGCAAGTTGTTCCATCTCCCATGTGAATGCAGATTGCAGCTTTAGGGGAGAGTTTTCGGAAGATTTGCTTCACAGGGCTGCTGACCTGTGGGAGCATGACTAAGTACATGGCATGATGTGATTAGATGGGGTGATACTTCAGGTTTGCTACTAACAGTGGGAGACATTTCAGCTACTCATCCCTAGAGAGGCTGCGAGAGATGTAGCTTCTGCTTGCTGAGGACAGGTTTCAACCAGAACTTGGCATTAAAAGATAACAGCCCTAAGAATAGCCTTTTTCAGATAGCTTGTGAGTCCATAGGTACCTGATTGCATCTCAGGGGTGAAGGCTGCCTCACATCTCTTTGTTAAGTGTTTGTGATACCTACAGATCAGCACCCATGCTCAAGCTCATCTGAGCCCACCTCAAGAGTAAACATCGACACTGCTGGTAAGACAAAGCTTCATTTACCCACCAAGAGATATGGTCAGGTTACTATTAGAAGACTGCAAACTAAATTGCCAGCAAATCATAAATACAGTTTTAATCTCAGCCCTGCAACACAATGTATCTGTTTGCTTAGATTATCTTACCAAGGACATTTCTCCACTCTAAGAAGAAAGGGTTGAAGGCACAATCCCACTATCAAGGTATCCCACTATCATCTACTGTTCATAAGCAGAGACCTAAGGCCTATAAACCAGCTTTGCATTGGTTTATAGGCCTTAGTACTGGAATCAGAGGTAAAAAGGCAAATGCTGAGGAGAGTACTTAGGAGACAGACTGGAAATTAGGAGCACCTTAAATATCTACAGACCATCTTTCCTCTGGGTTCTAGACAAGATAATGTAATACATTGCTGTTATACATTTTCCTGTAATTGATCACAGAAAATATTTGTGAAGCTCATATGGTTTGCCGTGTACTTGCAGCTCAGATGCCTATTCAAACATTGCCTTATTTCCATCCTTCTCCCTCCAGCAAATGTCACAATCAGCATAGCAGAGCCTCTAAAGGTTTTGTTTTCCTCTGATGGCATGAAGCAGCCCAAATAATATCAATGGGCTGTGGCTAGAAAGCTGCACTAGGGAGAATTAATGCAGCTGAATAAACATGGGTCAGGTTTGGCTACCACCTCAGGGTAAAATCTCTAGGTCATTTTGGCTGAAAATGACAGTATGAAGTGGGTCAGGCATCCAGGCCTCAGCTCCCTCTGTTTTCTAGGCTCTACAGTCAGTCTTCACAGGCAAAATAAGCAGGGAATGTTTTCCTGCTGACCCAACTGGGTTAATGGACCCTGGAAGGGCACAGGGGAGTGCTGGAGCCTACAGAAAAGAAGGATGGGGACAACCATCCTTGGGGAGGACAGGACAGTGGAGAGGAGGCAGAAAGGGAGTATAACACTGCTGCAGTGATGGTGATCTCCTGCAACACCATCCTACTGCACCCTGATTCTCTGCACAGCTGATAGAGAGGAATAATCATGTTTTGAAATGGTTGGTTTTAAAAGACACAATAAATATCCTGACTGACACCTCTCTGGTAAATACATATAAATTCCCTTGGATAACATGTCACTCAGGGAATTACAACTCTGAGTGCCTGGGTAAGTTTTACTGCTTCATTTTCTGGCAGCTGGCTAATGGCTGTGAAATTCCCTCCCCAGCTCTTAGTTTGAACACTACATCTGCAATTTAAAAGCACTCACTTGTTTACCCCTATGCTAGATAAAGAAAGAGGCTACGTGGGCTTTATGGTACTTTATCCTTGTTGCAGCTAGAGGGATACTAGAAAGCCCAGTCCGTCAGCAGGGCTGTAACCTTAAATTGATAAACACACAGAATAGCTTCTCCAGCAAAACACAGCTTTGACCACTGGGAACAATAAAGTCCCAATTCTGCAAATATATTATCAGCAGCTGCTGCAGCACCTATTGTTTCTATTCATAAGCTCCCTCCTGTATCTTTGCCTCTTCTATTTCATCAGTTTCAGGCTACTGAGAAATTCCTTGGTTTCCAAATCAGGCTCAAGCTACTGTAACCCCTGGATGAGCTTGAAAGCAACTGATTCTGATTTGGTTTTTGCTCTATTATCTCAAGTTTCCTCCCTTGACCTTTAGAAGAGATACCATTCAAACACTCTGAAAAGAAGCTCTGACTCGCTAGTTACGCAAACTTTCAAACAAAAGGCATGCATAATTAGATCACCCAGTTTTGTGCTGTAGCAGAAGCCTTACTAACAGAAAGCAACCCTAGAAAAAGAGCTTTTTCTTAACCAAAGCAAAACTACAGTGCTCTGAGGCTGAAATGCTGAGAAAACTTGGACACTACTTACCTATTGCTGTCTTATAGATGACATAATGCTGCTGATTAATGGACTCCAAACACAACTCTTCTTAGTTGTCTTTGTCTACAAGCACATTTAAATAAGAACATTTCTGTCACTGGCCTGAGCTCTCTTTTAGGGACCAATTCTCATTGCACTTACAACAAACTCCAGTAAAATAGCTGTATGGCAAAAGAGGGTCATAGGGAGTTCACTCAGCATGGAGGCACAACTTGGTACTCCTGCCTGTTAGTGATGGCAATATATCACACGTTGGGCAGCACTTGATGTTACACACATTTGCACAAAGCGAAGCTAAAACTCAGGCAACGGTAGTGATGGTCACTTGATTGTTAGAAAACTGCTGTTGCAGCTAAACAAGCAAACATCAACTCCAGGAAGATTATGGCTCTTCCAGACATGGCCGATGTTCAGTTACTACAAAAGCCTGCAACCTGCTCCTCAGCATAAGGCTAGCCTACTTACTGGGCTACATGACCATTGTAGGTAGCAAACAGCATCTCTTGGTGTTTATCTGGGGACACAGAGCAATTTGTACTTTTATGACTCTCTTCAAAGACACAGCATTAAGAGAAGCTGACAGTGTCCATGGCAGATAGGGACCAAGATGATGTCCAGATCGTAGCCACAGTCTGGGGCTGTGAAAACCCCAAACAGCTTCATTTTCCCTCTCTCATGAGAAATGAAAAGAACAGAAACAAGAAGAACTATCCTGCAGAGCTCAGCTCATCTGGAAGGACTCCAGTGTCCTTGTGCAGGCACTGCATGGCGTCTTCAGATCACCTGTGAGCAAGGTGCCTGCTCTGCCTTTACAGTCAAGGCAGTCCCTGTCTCTTGAGGACAATTTTACTCCTCTTAAAGTAGACAGTAGCTTAGCTAGGTTGGGTGCTCGGCAGTTGCAAAGGATGTGGCTCACTCTTGGTTTGGTTTGGATCATGAGTGAGCTTTAGAAGAGATTCTCCTGATCAGCTCCATGGAGCTTTCCATGGCTATTGAGAACAGCCCAAATATTCCTCCCAGGATCCTCCTCCTTATTTTAGGAGGAGCTTCAGGTAATCAAACACTTGTCAAATTTAACACCTTTTCAAAGCAGCTGTTTCACTCCAGAAGGAGGTACACTTTGTTCTGCCTGAGCAACAGCCCTGAAGTCTGATCATGAAGTGTGACCATGACAACGAAGGAGAACCTGGACCAGGGTGGCAGTGGCAGATGCAGTGTATGTGGATTTAAGCCCCTATGCACCCCATAGCTCTCAAGAAAGTGCAGAGCTGACTGTTTCCTCATGGGGATGAGATGAAGGCCAGGGTCACCAGAGCCCCAGTCCTGCTGACAGACTATTGACAGCTCCCATCATTCCTTAACTGGGCCAAGGGCACAGCTGGGAAGGAGAATTCGATTTGAATGCTACAGCTTGGTGAGGAGGTATTGACTTCTCATTCCCTTTTATTTCTGGGCAGAAATTTGTCACCCTTGCCTGTTTTCTGGTGGAAAAGACTTTCCTCTGGGAATTAAAATGAAGTAGTTCCATGAAAAGCAAATTAACTTCTTTGGGCTCAAAGCATCACTGGAAATTAATCTGCATGTGATAAGAAGTTCAATGTCAAAAGGCAATGGATGTTGAATTTTACTTTCCTTTTATCTATGTGGTTGTGGAGGACATCCTCCTCCTCCCTCTTTCCCAGAGGGAGATGGTGCTGGCTCTCTGCCTGTACCAAAGGGTCATTTACCCTCATTTCCTCCATCAAAATGATTCAACTTTCTGCATGCAAAAAGACAAAGCAGTACCTGACCAAAGCAGGCTCTGCCACCCCTCACGGCTGCTCTGGGCCAGTCCTCTCTGGGGCTGGAGCAGTACATTCCATCTTGGCCATGTGCCTTGGAAAACATGTTTCTGAGAGAAACATGGCACAGCTTCAGCTGCCCAACAGACCTAACCATGGCTTATGTCCTCCTGGCTCTTCAGTGACCCCCTTGGACATATCCATGTGTTGTCACTTCTCACATACAGTGCCCGCAGACACCTTAGCACAGGGAGCAACTCTTTGTTGGATATTTGTACAGCACTTAACAGGATGCAGTCTGCAGTTCTTTGGGTTGCTTTCCACTTTATCTTTTTCAGAAGGCACCCCAGAAATACAAGAATAAATAGAGGCAGAAAGCAGAAGATTGTGTTACCCACAACCTGACCCAAGCTGTTATTCACTGGCATCATGATGGATATGTTATGCTGAAATGGGGATTTTCTCAGCTGGTCATGGAACACAAATGTGAAGTCAGTATGAGCTAAAGATCTGTAACCAGATCCAGCCAGGTCATGGAGTGCCAAGATTTTTCTAGTCACCTAAATTAAGGAATTGTGTGAACCACGGGACTAATAAATTCTGATGTTCTGTGTCCTTCTGCATACATCTCTACTGCTTAATGAGGGACAGTTGCTAGGGTTTCCTTCTAGAAAGGAAGGAAGTTCACTCAAACCACTTGAGACCACTTCATCACTGGTTCCTGAGATAACCTGGGAGGGGCAGGACTTGCCATCTGCCCCAGGAGCTCCCCAAGGAGCCAAGGGAAGCCAGAGCACTGGCCACAGGAGTACTGGAATACCTCTAAGGAAGTCTGGAAATGCCATTTGTGATGTGGAGCTTTTCCCTTCCGTCACTTCGTCTCGCTTAGAGGAACCACCGGCTCTTTGGAAAAGCAGTTGTGCTTTTGGAAGTGTCTAACATAAAGGAGCTCTGACCTAGGCAGGTGCTTACTAGAGGAACAGTTATCCTACCTTGTGAGAAACTTGCTGGTAGGCTGCTCAGATACTAGAAATGGAGTTGCCTTGGTGATGATGGCTTTTAGTTCTAGAGAACAACTGCTCACAACATTGTCCTCCTGGCCATAAAGGGAAGGCAAGTCCAGACTTTTCATTTCCCAATTTGTTCCCAGCATGATGAAGCTGAAATTCCTTATGACCTACTAAGATTTCTGTGGGGAGATGGCAGCCATCTGAAGAGCAATCTGATGAACTGAACAGATTAACAGCACCCTCTGCAAAGGGCACAGGAATGTCCTTTGGAAGTCTTTGAAGGATCCTGCCTAGAATCCCATTCTTTTGGCAAAATATAGTTATGGCTGCTGTTCCCTTATTCTGCCTTGAGAAAAAAGCCAGGGGAGACTGTCAGTCACCTCCTGCTCCTCCAGACATCCTATCTGATGTCCTGCCTGGAGAGTGCTTGTACCTGGACCCATCCTGGAGCTGCTCTGTTCCTGCTCACAGAAGCAAGAGAGATGGAGCAGCACTGGAGAACTGGTGCAAAAGTCTCTCTTGATTGAGAAGTCAATGAGTACCCAACTACTTATCTTCTCTGAGGGGTCACCACTTTTGACAGCCAAAGGGATCAAGGAATGCTTGTAGCTGATGGCTCTCTCAGAGGTTAGATTTGTCTCACTGAGTGGAAAGAGAAAGCTAAAGCCACAATGTCACTGCTGGTTATTTCCATCTGTCCTGCTGCCCCCATCCAGTCAGCCTCATTTGCTGCTGTCTTTCATTATTCCTTTTTAAGATGGAACAGATGAGTTGTGAAGTGCTGTGGGTGATGTCCTGGTGTGTCTGCCCTGCTACCACTTCCATTGCACCATGTGGGAGCTGCAGGGCCATGTGAGACACCTGGAAGAAATCTCTGAGTTTGTCTTCATCACCCTGAGCAAACTTGATACCAGCAGTGGAGCAGCAATCTCCACTTCATGCTTCCATGTGGCACCCTCTGAGAGCTGGGAGAAGGGATCCTTCCCTCTCCCACCAGCACTCGGTGCTAAACTGAAGGGCTGCAGCATTATCACTGCTTCATTCCTTGTGTCCAGAACCTGCTGCACGCTGTGACCTACTGACACCAGTTCCCTCGGGATGGGAACATGGGGGAGGCCAAGCCTACCAGAGACCTGCTCCACCTTCTCTCAGTCCCACCCATGAGTGCTTCCCCGCTCCCATCCCTCTTGCTGGAGACCCATCCACAAGAGACTTTTCTTGCTTGGTACCTGCCTGTTCACTTTCTTTAGCATCTTCTGAGTCTCCGTTGTCCTTCTCCCTCCCCCCAGAGGCCTGGCAGCCCTGAACCCTTACCCAGCAGAGCACACCATGGTGCTCGGAGGTGCTGAGGTGTTTCCACTGTAGGCTCTCATAGCAGGCTTCTCTCCTTCTCTCTGCCCTCTTCCTCATGCCAAGCAGGCAGCAGCAAGCACATACAAGCTTCTCTGTGGCTGTATTTGCTGCAAGTGCAGGAGGAGCAGAGCTGGCCACGCCGTGCTGCACGCTTCAGTTTGTTCTCAGGCTGTCACAGAAACTTGTGAACTTGGCCAAGTTCAGGCCCTTTCCAGCTTCAAACAGTCTTGGCAAAAACAATGTCTGAAGCTTGGGAGATTGATGTGGACTGGAAGAAAGAGGCAGTTGACGTAATTCTGTTCCTTAACCTCCTGCAACGGGGCTTGGAGAGAAGGGAATTAAAAAGTGTGATGGGAAGAGGAGGAGG
>NDXB01002595.1:136084-197762 GCA_002631895.1 Agapornis roseicollis
GAAAGGAGAGGTGTTAATCATTCTGTTCCTAGATCATCGGGGCTTGGAGAGAAGGGAATTAAAAAGTGTGATGGGAAGAGGAGGAGGAGGAGGTGGGAAACCACTCACTGCTTTAATGAAGGCTTTTCAAAATGTCTCGCACCTTGTCTCTGGATTCAAATCCTTTCCAGAAATGAACAGTGGGGTACATGGTGCCCTTGTTCGAGGCAGCCAGCTGTGGTAATGCAAGATGCCCACACTGGTACATACTCCTTGGTTTATCTGGTTTTCCTCTTCTCTTGTAGAAGTTCAAGAGACATGGGTCAGAAGGTGTAAGTGTGCACTTCAGACTTTGGGAACACATCCCTTCCCTTGGAGCAGGAAGGCTGGGTTTGTGACAAAGTTCATTTTTGCTTCTGTGGGGCTGTTAGAAATCAGCTTTACAGAGAATAATATTTAAAATCATTTGGTAGGAAATGGTTGCAGCCTCTTTTTGCATTGGAACACACTGGGTTACCTGAAATTCTCCTTCCGGTGCAGCAGCCTTTCCTAGACAACCTCCTGCGATAAGCCCATGGAAGGGACATCACGCTCCTGAGATGAGGGATCCTGAGATGTCCCTATCTTCTCTCTGCCAGACCTTTAGCTCATCTTTTCCACTGGCACCCACTACTCAAGACAGGTCTACGGCTCCCCTGGAAAATCCACAGGGAATCATCTCCCTCTTATGGTGCGATCCCGTACTACACTTGGGTGCTCCTCTCCGAGTTCCCCATCGTTTGCTGCTTCAACGAGTGCTTGGAAATGCGGAACCAAGAGGTGGCATCTTGCCTGCCTGCGGCGGGTGGCCAGGCAGAGAAGAGGTCAGCTAAACCATCTCAGGAATGAGCTGGTCTAGAATGGGGATGGGCTGGGAATTAGAAGAGGTTTAACTGCTGGGGAAGGAAAATGGGGATGGGAAGGTGTGACAGGGCTGTTCAGGTTGAGTGAAACCGGAGGAGGGGATGGCCCGCAGCTGCTGAGGGCTGGAACTAGTGAGGCAGAGCTCCCAGCCGGTCCTCCACACACAGCCAAAAGCACCCCTTTGCCCTGGAGCCGCGCTGGCTGTGGCTGTACCGGAGCATGTGGTCCCTCCCCGGGGGAAGGATGCCAGGGATGCGGCACAGGTCTGTTTGCCCATCGCACTGGGAGCACTGACATGGCAGGACTCAGCGTTGGGGCTGGAGACATTGCCCTCACCTTGTTGTCTCAGCTCTTACAGATTCCATACATCTCTTGTTGGCATCTCTGCTATAGTAAGAGGGGCTACAGCTTGGGAACAGGGAGGTGACAGCCAGACAGGCTGCCGTGCCCACAGTCCCATCTCGCAGCCTGGCTCTACCATGCACATGATGACCATAGTAGACCTTGTGGCTCTTGACTCGATGGCTGTCAACCAAACTTGCCAAAACAACCTTAAGAGCTGCAAGAAAAGTGCAGAAGGCTGGGGCAGGGCTGGGGCATGTCCATGGCACCCCATGGACACCCAACTGCATGGCTGGGAAGCACTGCAGCTCCTGGCTGAATGGGAAAGCAGCTCTTCCCTGACAGCACCCAGCTGGGAAGGATGGTGGCATGTGCCTGTGTCCTGCCTAGGGCCCCTTGACTGAAAGACAAGGCAGTCAATGTGCTACCCAGCACTTCCAGCACAGCGGTCCCAGATCAGACTTGCACAGAGGCTGATCTTGGTTTTCATCATCAATCTGAGACATGGGAAACCTTCACAGAGCAATTTCTGCTATGTCTGTTCATCAATCTTAAAGAGGAATGCAGGAGCTTTCCTGTGTCCATGTGACTGTGCTCACAAAGCTCAGGGCAACTGGGGAGGCCTCGCTTCATGATGAATATTCAGAGAGCAAAGCCAGCCTAGATTAACAAGAATTCCCAGTGACACTGGCTACATTAATTTGAACGGCCATGCTGTCCCCTTTTTGCTCTTCACACTATGTGATTTTCACCGTCTCACAAGTGCTTGAATGATAGCTTTTAAGCTGGACCACTTGTGTCCAGGTAACACCAGCAGCATCACAAGAGGAAGTACAAGAAGTGCAGATCATGGCAGAGGTGCTACCCCTCCACAGAGCTGCCCTCCACTTCCCACCACCCAACCACCTCTCCTGCAGCTCAGCCCATGCCACAGCCAGTTAAATGCACTAACAGCCAGGTGCTCATCCTTTGACATGGGCCTGGGAGTTATCTGGGGGTTGCTTCCACTTCCAAGCAGTGCTGCTGGCTGGGGCCAGGTTTCATGAGTCCTCTTCTGTGAATTCTGTCCCCAGATTAAACCACCTCTATGCACTGCAGCCGCAGTGAAGAGGAAGAGCCCAACACAGCTGAGGCTGGGTTTGTGTTCTGAACATGCTCATCCCTTCACAATCCCAATCTCATGAGTGGCTGAGTGCTCTAAGGCTGCTCATGCTGTCGGGTTACACCCTTACAATGTAAAGGCTTGGAGAAGGAATGAGCTACCATTAAAGATGGGAGTGCTATTTACACCTTGCAGGGCAAGACACAGGGAACAGGTCAGGAGCAACTCACTTCCAAACTGCTCAGGTACCTTCCCTCTAATGCTGCTAGGAGAATCTGCACATGGCTAGCCCTTCTGCACCAGATGTGCTGCTCTCAAGGTGAAATCTCTTGACACAAAGACCCATTAATCACCACAAAACCAAGGCAGAAAGCAGGAGATGGGTGTTTGTAAATCCTGGATTCTCATTTGCAAGGAATTGTCCAGTTCTAAATCTCCAATTGTAATCATGTTCAAATTATAGCAAAAAAAGAGAGAAAAATATCTGAGAATCTGTTTGCTATTCTGGAATCTCTGACTAACGTTCCCTACAGATGCAATGGCTGAAAACTAAACAGAGATTATGGAATTGAATGGATACTCATGGTACAGCAAGCAGAGGAAGATGTGTCCTACTGAAGTTGTAATTTAACATGGAAAGTACAAGGGGAAAAAGCTGAAGAGTAAGAAGGATACCTGCTGTGAGGGAAGGTGGTGACGGAAAGGGGAGAAAAATGCCTGTAGAGAGATTTGTGCAAATCACCAAGTGTTCTGTTCACACTCCATGTCCTGTCCATGCTCCCAGTGCACAGAAGTCATGGGAGGTCCCTGTCCCACCTGGAAGGAGCATTTGGACCATTACAATTTCTTTGTGTGAGCGGCTCCTCCAAAGCGGGTTTTTAATGGGCTGCAGTGATGGGAGCTGCTTGCAGCTGCCGTTCCCAGGTCCGGGCCGTGGCAGCAGCCACGTGGCATTGCTTCTGGTCACGGGCTGGGTGACATCCACTCGGTATAAATTACAGACGTTACAACTGAATGAGCAGCTTGAAATTCATAGAGTCATAAACTGGGAGGCCGGGGGGACCATTTACCATCAGCAGCTCTGACCTCGGCATAACACCAGCCATAAAACCACAGCTCCTGCATCCAGCCTGGCGATTCCTGCCCGAGCAGGAGTGAATCTGTGAGAAAGACACTCTGTCTTGATTAAAGTCCTGGTGTGACAGAGAGCTCATATATCCTGGCTGAGGTCTCCTCAGTACTCTCACAGAATTCATACCTTGTTCACCCTTTGGGTTTGCTCCTCTTACCTGCACTGCTCACAAAGCTGCCCTGCAAAAACCAGCTGGGTATTCCATTGTACTCAGTGGTATTTGGCTGCCTTAGGGACCATTGCTGGGGTTTAGATTCATAAATCACGAGGGGGCTAGTCTGGGGGCTGGGTTCATAAATCACCCTGAGCAGACAGGGTGGCATGTGATCACCTGCAGGTTTTGGAAACACTAAAATATTCAGGTCATTCACCAAATATTTCTTAGACAAATGATTCACTGAGCCCTCATCTGAAAGGGGTCAGTGGGTGCTTGTGCCCCCAGTAAGGGCATACATGGAAAAGAGAGAAGGAGAGGGTTGGATGTGTGAGAGGATTGCCCCAGGGCTGATGAAGGAGATGAAGGAGGCAGTGTGCTGAGCCTCACCAGCAACTGAGGACTAAAAACACACAAAAAGGAGAAAGGAACATTTTAGGAAGCTTAAATGCTGTGGGAAAGATGCAGGAAAAGAGAAAAAGGGGTTTGGAAGGCAGGTGCCGGGTGGAGGGATGCCTGTGCTGGGTGTGGGCTGGAAGATGCTTAACACGGGAAGGCAGGGGACCAGATAGATTCTCCATGTTCACACCAGCGCAGACCCTGACCTCCCATCCCCATGGCAACCCTAACCCGGCTGCATCACACTGAGGCAGATGAAGGCATAAATTGAACAGCAAAGCCAGGCACCTCAGACCCTTGGTGCAGCTGAGTGTGGGTTGCTGGGGAACCATAACTTTTTAATCATGCTACATTAAGGATTTTATTACTCTGCATATTTATAAGGGTTGGTTTGTTCAGATCCGTTGAGGGGGAGAAAGAGAGATTTGCCATTTTGACTGTCTCTCACATTACCCCAGGTTTTTCCTTCTCTTTGTATTACACTGGTGCTGGTGCGGGTGACCGGGGTACCACTGCTGAGGCCCAACAGGGTGTAAAACAGTCACAGCGTGTGCAAGCAAAACAGCAGAGATGCTAAAGGGAATGCTGCAGAGAGCAAGGGATTTCATCAAGGCGGTACATCAGTGCTGGATACAATATGTTATATTTCTGTGGATTTTGAGTGAAAAGGCAGCTGGGACAAACATTAGGAGGTGTTTTGCATAGATGGCAGCTACAGACATTTCAACAACCAAAGGGAAAAACAACATTCCTTTCTGGAAAGTCTGAGGAACAAATGCAACCCAGAAGAGACATTTTCTGCCCTCCAAGGCATTTGCACACCCTTGTTATTTCCCTCCCTGGCCTGTACAGCCTTGCTCAGAAACCTACTTGGAAAGCCTTTGGAAAAACATCGGCACTAGTCTTTGTTTGAATCAGCTGGAAAATAATGTCCTTCCCAAAACATTTGGAAAGGCACAGAAATGACCTAAAGAAACTTTTGGAGGCTGTCCCGGCCTCAGGGCTCAGACAGACTTGTTCCTTCGGATTTGGCTGCAGTGATTCAACATGTCCCTTCAAACTGCGTACTATCACCCCACTGACCTGAGTACATCTGGGCTTCTCGCTCAGCCCATTGGACTGGCTAGATGGGAGGTGTGGGATGCCAGGGCCAGGCATCCCCTCCTTCAGAACCCGGGGAGCACCAGGCTCGGTGCTGTGTGGGAGGCTGTGTGCAGCCCATGCCTTGGGAGTGATTTGGCCGCCCTTGCCAACCTTACAAACAGATGAGCTCATTGCCAGGAAAAGTCCCCTCTGAAAGCAGCAGGAAAACCAAGAGCTGCCAAATTTGTGCCACGTGCTTTAGAAAATCCCTTCCAGTGCTCCAGCCATGACGAGCTCCATCCCAGATAAGCTGAGCTGTGCCTCAGCCCGGGCTTTTGGTGCCAGTCCCATCTGTGGGGAATAGGAACAAGACCTCTTGCTTCCTCAGAACAACCTCCAGCACTGGCTGCTGGGGCTTTGAGAGGGCTCCAGGCACCAGAAACACTGGAGCCTCCAGGGGACCTGAGCTGGTTTCCTTATTCCACTTAAATAAATAAAAGGAAGAAGAAGGAGCTGGTACCACGTGCACAGTGGTGCGTTGCACAGGTTGGGGTGTACCCAGTGCTGACATTTGTCCTTTCCTCCATCAGCTCCCCAGCCCCTTCCTGCTCCCTCCAGCCATACCCACACTGTTGGTGGTGCCAGCAGCAGGAGCTGGGGCACCAGCAGTGGTGCCCCCAGGGCTCTGGTTCCTTCGCCTCTCTTGTCCCTCCTCTAATACTCTCTGCTTGGTCTCTTTCCTCACTCGTTTCCCTGCAGTGTCTGAATACTCCAGGCTCTGGGGACGGTGAACACACAAATGCATTCCGCATCACAAGGCTCCGGCTGTGCCGTCGGAGCTGCTGCGCTGAGGGACAGGGGCTGAGCACTGCGTGTTCTCTTGCCAGGCTCAGCCGCAGGGCTGGGTCAGGGACAGCCACACTGACCTCTGCATGCTGTACAGGGCCAGCACCCTATGGACACAATGTCCATCCGACCCCACAGCTTGTCCCTGCCAGCAGCAGATGCCATGGGGGAGGGTGAGGAGAGGGTGAACCCATTGCAGCACCCCCACAACCTCTCCTCCCACACCTCTGGGGACTCAAGGGACCTCCTGGCCAGAGCTGATGTCTCTGTAGCCAACAGCCTTTAAATGATTTTCCTTTCATAATGTCTCCCTGCCACAGTCTGGAGCTGCAGCGAGCACTGACAGCTCCCCGTGGCAGAGCTCCATGTCTAAGGACAAGCACCCCTCTGTTTCAAAACTGCTGCCTCCCGCTTTTGCTCCACACCTCAAGGTGTTGGCTGGGAAGAGGTGGTGAATGGCCATGGCCTGTTTGCTGTCCCCAGGCCTCTTCTATCACCTCTTCCTTCAGTTTGGTGGGGAGCCCTTAAATTTTGTCCTGATACTGCAACCACTCTATACCTGCCGTGCCCCTTCTCCTTTCTGAAAGTGAGGGGGAGCAGAGCATTGCTGCTGCAGGCACAGTAGGGATCTCCATTGCACTATGGCAAGCATCAAAGAAGATGGTCCCCAAGGGACCTCCCTGCAGGTATGGCATGGCACTGCAAACCCTGGTGCTGAGTGAGCTGCTGGGTACCTGCTGCTGTTTGCCCTGAGTCCTGGGCAAGAGGTTTCTATGGATGCATTCCATGGTAATGCCCTCGTGTCACTTAAGCAATGCAGTACTGCAGCTAGCACACACACAGCCTGGAGCAGGACACTCTGAGCTTGGAATAATGTCATTCCATAAAGCTTTACGGGTCAGGCTGCTGCACTTGGCTGCTGGTGCAGAGGCTGAGAGCCTGTTCCTACAGTGAGCCACTGGCACTGGGTTCCCACACAGCCATACCAACTGCTAGCACCAGGCTGGGGACAACACTCAGATCTTATCCCAGGGTGCTTTGTGCAGTCACTGTCAGCGCTGTGAAGCCTTGCCTTTCCAGTGCCCTTTTCTTCTCCATGCAGCCAGTGCCTTAGAGAAGAACACAAGATTATTCTTAGACCTAACTTTGAAGCACTTCAGGTCTGCAGTCAGTGCTGTTTACTTTAGTTTTACATTCAAACTGGGCAATTACAGCCCTGAACAGCTACTTAGAGACCACATTTCCTTGTCATGCTGTCATATAGCCTGTGCTCGGCATTGTCTGTAAAGAAGCACTTTGTGCACATAGGTACATGTCTAAAGGATTTACAAAGCAGGTGGAGCATAAAGCCATGGGCAGTCCCACCTCTTTCTTCTGGCTGCCTGTGCCCCCACCTTCCTGTGCCCTTCCTAACACTGCCTTGTTCCAAGCTGGTCCGGCTCGCTCTGTCAGGGACGCTGCTCACGATGACAGCTCGCAAAGGATTGCTGCAGGATGTGGGTCACGGCCGGAGCACAAGGGGGCATTTTATCCCTAATGAAAGTCTCTCACACAGCTTTTTCCTTTCAGAGGAAGAAATCACTGCAGCTCACAGCCATTTGTACTTGCTTAATGATGCTCAAGACACATCCCAGGGAGGGGTTCTGCATGAGTTCCCTGTTTACCTCGAGCCCATTTATTTATAACATCCTTCCCTCCAGTTCTTGAATCCTTCACCTGCACAAACATCTCCTTTAGATCATCTTTACTGAATACAGTTAAGGGTAGCTCATGGGGTTACTGAATTGCAGGCATGAACTTACCAAAATGAGATAAATCACTCTCATATTAGCCTCTCTCTATTAAACACATTCCACCCTGAGGCATTTTCCCAGAGAACAGATTCTATATATCAGTGCTACTACACTCCTAGTAGCAAATGCAGGCTTCTCCCAGCCACAAGGCACGCGACAGGAATGCAGCAGCCCTCTGAAGGAAGCTAAAACATGTCTTAGAAACAGCACCCTTGTGTGAGGCTGGAGCGGGAAGAGCTGGGAGTGGAGCCTGAGCTACGTTTGCTCACATTGGATCCTTTTTGATGCGGTGCAGCATTAAACAGCGATGTGCAGCAGCCACCGCAAGGCACCGAGCTGCAGTCACCACCAGTCCTGATGCATGCTTCCACCCAGCCCCTGGCCCAGGGGGAGCGGTGCTCCTCATGGAGTCACTCACCAGCACGCTCCGGCCCAGCACCGGCTTTGTCCCACAGGTGAGGGCTGTGAGAGATGGGTTTTGTCTTTATGAGCCATCAAGCACCAGTGGGGCAGGGGAGGACATCAGCACTGGGCTGTACCTGCTGGCTTCAAGCCACTGATGCTCTAAGGTCACTGCCTGAGCTTCAGCCCAAGGTCTGGGAGGTGAAGGCAGGAAATCTCTTCTCACCACTTCACCAGTGGTGTGCAGAATATCCCTGCAGGTGTCCATCTCCTGTAGGGATAGTGATGCAAAACCACCTTCCCTTTGGTGCATTCCTGTCCAGGCACAGAACTTGAGGGAAGCCTTCAGTGGCCTTTGGCATCCCTCCTAGGATTAAAGAAGGGGACCAACGGTTTCAGTTTGCTGCCCAGCCTGCTGACAATTGGCTGTAATCTGTGCAGAAACCCTCTTCTGGTGAATGCTCCCATTTCCTGCTCTATTTCAGTGGAGCCAAAGGAATTATTTTCAATAAGACGATTCTCTGAAATACAAAGAAGGGGAAAAATACATACATATCTACAGTAATCTGCCATGATACATTGCCGTGCGGATTAGGAACCTTTCAGGAACAGGCCCATTCACTGCAGCACTGCTGGATCCTTGCTCCTTATGCACAGGATCTTGTTCTGAATAGCTCTTAGGCATTAATGGAAAATGTATAAATAGTCAGCATTATCAATATTGTAAATCCTGGCATTGTTGAGGATTACACAAGGATTGGTAAGGATTGATACAGGTGCATTTGTAATCAGAAGAAGCATAAATTAATCTATTTAAATGCTATTTAAGTTGCTTCTCTCAAGGAAAGTAATTTTGACAATCAGTTACTGAGGTTTCCAGCCAGTGAACGTGGTTTTCAGTGGGGATGTTGAGCTTCTTTCTCTGGGAATGCTTTTAATTGAGGAATAAGCTGTAAACTCAACAACACTGATGACACCCATGTATTGCATTCGGTGTCCTCTGTCCACAGAGAGGGGATTCCTGCCCAGTTTTGCAATGCTCTGCAAAAGCCTATGATGGAAGCAAAACCTACATCATCCCTTCCCCTGCCCGTGCCCCTGCACCCCTTCAAACACACCGGACCCCACGAGCAGCACTTCCGGCTGCAGCTCCCGGGGTCAGCCGCTGACTATGGGCACACGCGTGCAATGTGCTGAAAACAAACCAAGGGGAGCTCCCCTCTCGCAGCCCTTGTGTCCATACCGCAGGTTTATGAGGTGTTACACCCGCTTTGCCTTCCAGATTCCAGCTTGGGTTGTCCCCATTCCTCTGGGTTAGGCGCATGTTGCGGGTTTACAGACGCTGCATTGAAACACAAACCTCCCATCTCTTCTCATTCCAAGTGAACCAGATTTCATACTTCTAAATTTCTGTTAAAAAACCAAATAGACAAACCTGACAGACCAGCGTTGATGACTGTGCTCTGTAGTGATTCATTTTCAGTCTTCCCTCCTGGTGGAAGCTAGAATCGCTCTCAGAGCCACCCCCCACTCAGCACTACTTTAACCACAGTTGTCCATCACATGTAGCATGGCCCAACTCCCACTCTGCCAGAATTTGCCAGGCAAGGCAATAAATCCCTGCAGGGGCAAAGAATGGGATTGCAGCTCCGGGCACACAGTGAACGTCAAGCTCCACAAGCAGCCATGTGCTCAGTGAGGCTCTACACCATCAGCTGGTCTCATCTTTAGGCCCCCGGTTGGAAATTGATCTGCCTTTGAGTATCCATCCACAAGTTCTTCCACATTCCAGACAGGGAAAAGGCAGTTTTCCAGCAGACCGGCCCTTCTGCAGCGGGTCCCTGCAGTGCTTGGAGCCACCAGCATCCCGCTGAGCCCCAGGGTGCAGAGCAGCCTCTCCTCTCCCCTCAGCAGGGCCTGTGCCTCCGGGGGAGCAGGCGACGGTGAGGTCGCGAGTGACAGCATCACCTCCTCACACCCTGCGATCCGGTCAAGCTGCTGCTCACCAGCCCCAGGCACCGGCTGCTCTGCACGGGGATCTCCCAGCGCAGCCTCCAGTGCGGCTGTGGGGACTTTCAAACCAGGGGGGTTTGTGCAGCCTGCAAGTGTATTGCAGATACCTGAACCTACCTGCGTGCCTGCTCGTAGTGGAGCAGGAATTAGGAGCTTATATAGGGATTTCTAAGTTCCTGGGCGGAGACATCACATTCCTCTCACCTTTTCCTGACCTTCTGATGGTAGGATGGGGCAGAGAGCCGGAGCCAAGCCTGAAGCCTGTGCACGTCAGGAGAGCCCGAGCTGTGCATGAGCTGCCTGCACTGAGGTGAGCACACCTCAAAGCACACAGCCACCACGGGGAGCTCTTGTGGCACACAAGTGCAGAATTTACCCACGAGAATCCTTCTCCAAAGCTCGCTGGGTGTCTTTATTACAGCCCACAGGAGAACGCGGCTGGAGAAGACGTGGTGCATGCCAAACACGCATCGCAGGCATGTTCTATTGCCTTCCCTAGGCAGTTAATGGCAAGAAATTAAGGCAGAGCTTGGCTGGTGCAGGAGGCCTGACAGCCCCAGGTGTATTTGGAAAACACTATAAACAGCAAAATAATTGTGATTCAAGAGCTGATTGATGAGAACAGCGCTGTGCACACCCTGCAGTGTCTGTGGGAAAAGCAGCCAGGGGATACTAAAGGTGACCCTGCATAAACCGGAGACACAAATGTAGAACATGGACAGGTTTTGGCACAGTGACCCGGAGAAGAAATGAGCTCCCATTAAAGACAGGAGTGTTTACACCTTGTAGAGCAAGACCACATCTCTTTGCCTTCTCATGGAGTGTCTTTAGGAAAGGTTTAACAAGGGCTTTCCATGAGCATCTGTTCAAGGCTTTCAGCTCTAATCTCGGCACTCCTGTAGGCAGCCTCCTTAGGTAAATCCGTGCTTCATCTTTCCCCTTCCTGAGTCAGCTGGCCACATTCCTTATGTAGCTGTGGTGTGGCAGAGGGGCTGCTGCTGTTCAAACACTGAGTGAAGCACTGTATCAATCCAAAGCTTCCACAAGTACAAACCAAAGCCTTACCCTGAGCACAGGGCAGGTTTCCTGCATCCCAGGCTGAGAAATGCAGATGTTTGCTGTAACGTTTTCAATAGAGGCTGCCCCTAGTGTTTCTGTGGCAGGGTCTGTGCCAAGATGTGCTGTGCTGCTTGAATAACACACACTGCTGCACTAGCCCTATCTGCAGCAACCCTGGCTCAGGTGGAGCACCCAGCTCACATAGGTAGGACCAGAAATGCAAAGGAATAGTCAAAAGTCAAACTCCGTGTGAGGGCCAAGGGAAGACTCCCTGACCCCAGCAGGCTGAGAAGTGCCCTTCAACATCCTGTGATGGGGGAGCTTTCAGAGCAGAGATGGAGCTTGTCCACATTCCCACCCTGGGCTGCAACTGGTGCACATCACCCCAGGGCAAGGGCTTCGTTAACATCAACACCAGCGCCAAGCTCTACAGTGCAGGACCTCTTTAACTACAGACATCGCCCTGGAGATAGCTCCATTCTGCCACTGCTGGAACCAGCCACCAAGACAGAAACCCTTGAGGAGAGGAGCTTACCACAGAAGTCCTAGTGGAAGAAGCAGCTTTGTTTGCTTTCCTTTCAAAGGGCAAGCCCCTTTTCCCCTCCCTCCCCTACTGCCAGAGCACAGTTTGTACATCCGATCATTCAGACGTCTGACATGTTATTTCACAAAGTGTTCTCTATCCATAGCTGTGACAAGCAAATTACACCGAATTAAGCTCATCTACCTTGGCCTCAAGGGACGCTGGCTATTAACCTGTCTCAGAGCTGGCATTCTGAAGCACTCAGCCTAGAGAAGATGCTGAGACAGCTGCGATACCCAACAAGAAAGAGCAGCTCTGTTCAGGGGCTAACTGAAGCAGCACACAGGGAGCGCATCCCTCCCTGCACATCACTTTTCCTGCAGAAAACAGGTTCAGCTTACAATGGCAACACTCAGTCCCAACAGCAGGTCTGCAACTGCACCACTGGCACTGCTAAATTGTCTGTCTTTCCTGTCTGATACACAATAACCACAGTGAGACCCTGCAGGCTCCATCCCACCTCCATTACCCCACTCGGTGCCAGTCAAACTGAGCCCATAGCATCATCAACAGCCACCACACATGACAGGCAGAGATCACAGCCTGCCTTTCAGTGAAGCCAGGATGGACCTGGGGGAGACACAAGAGCTGCTGATGTCTGAAGGCAACTTTGGAAAGAAATGGATGGGACAACAGGGTGACACAAGCCATTTCTTCACAGAAAACCTTCACTTGCAACTGACTCCAACCCTTGTTCTCTGTGACTGCCACCTCTGCTGAATGGGCAAGAAACAAACAAGGTGAAAATGATAGGAGCAGCTTCTAAGATCCAATGTTGACAGAGCTTAAGGCCATTTCACATGACATGGCAAACTCCTACATGCTTTACTCCACTCATGGTTTGCCATCTTCTTTTCACTGCAGTTGGCAACAGGGAATCGAGTTGGCACCACCTCCTATAAAATAACATCCCAATCGGAAATGATCAGAAATTATCACATCCAAGTGAGTAGTGATAGAACAAAGGGGAATGCTCTAAACTGAAAGAGGCTGGATTTAGATCAGATTCTACAAGGAAGTTGTTCCCTGTGAGGGTACTGAGGCGCTGGCACAGGATGCCCAGAGAAGCTGTGGTTGCCCCACCCTTGCAGTGTTCAAGGCCAGGTTGGACGGGCCTTGGTGCAACCTGCTCTAGTGGAAGGTGCCCCTGCCCATGGCAGGGGGTTGGGACTGGATGAGCTTTAAGGTCCCCTTGAACCCAAACCATTCCATGGTTTTATGGCCAGTCTCACAGAAACATGCTCCTCCATGTTGTGGTGAAAGCTTTGTACAAAGCTACCATGGAGGCAGTAGCTGATGAGACACTTGGGCTGCTGATGGCCCTTGGCAAAGAAACCCAGAGGAACCTGCTCTTTTCTTTTGGAGGAGTTCACCTGGCAGGAATGACATGCCAAGGAACGTGATGCTGTTTGAACAGGCAACAGCACATACCTGTCACCTGCACTAAGTACCACCCCCGAGAAAGCAAAGCATGAACTGAACTAGTACTGGGTTACCCCTCAGACAGGGATTGCTTGGGCACACCACCATGGGCAATTCAGTGAGCTCACTATTTCCCAATGTGTATATACACACGGGAAGAGAGGACATTTCCTCCTCCTGACTGCTCCTCCTACCACTAGGCCAGAAACCCTTTAAAAGGGATCATTGCAAAAGCTGTTTCATAAAGAAGCTGGGTCCTTACCAGGTACAATAAATCCAGAGATGTCACAAGCTAGGCTTGCTGAGAATGCCAAGGTGAAAGTGCTGCTGTGTTTGTCATCAAGTTAAGCTTGCAGCCTGCTTTCAACATAACCCTACTCTAGAGAAACAATATATTCTTTCATCAGAGAACAAAGGCAGGCTCTGGGAATCCAGCTACACGAAATATGCTCAGATGGGTCCAGGTAACTGTTGGTGAAAGGTGAAACACTGAAGTTCTTGAGTCTGCTGATGAAAGGTGTGCCAGGTGAGATAGGAGCTGTGGTTTGCACACTGCTGTGGTACACTTGAGCTGCCACCCCTCTCATGGGGATTTGCACCTCTTCTTTTCAATGTTCCCAAGGGTGCTTTCTTCTTCCTCCCCTTCCTGTCACCCTCATGTAAAAAGCCCCCAGAGCAGAACAGGGACAGGACTGGCTGTTTCAAACAATTCAGGAGAGTAATTTAAAGCCTTGCCCTCAGTATTCACAAAGCCATTATTAAAAAAGCTTATTTGATGCAAAAGATCATTTATAATTATCATGACTATGACAAGATTAACCTTACCTGCAAGAGATACATACCCTGTCTTGAAGGCACCAGGAGCTACACTAAGCACTGAAAAGCCATTTCCTTCCACAGCTCCAGAGAAAGCAAGCTCATGTTCCTTTCCCACCATGTCCAGCTGACTCAGACATCACAACAAATCAAAGACTAAGACTCTACCTCCCTGCAGGATCTCAGGTTGTTGTGGTAATCTACAACACATCTACTAAAAATGGAGGAAGAATGAATGACATTACTGAGAGTAGCAGGCTATTCAGAACTAAATGCAGAGTATCACTCAGCTTTATTGTAATTACTTGATAACACTGCATCCCCTTCTTAATAGCAAAATTACATTCAAGTGCAAACTAATGGCAAGGAGTCCTTTTTGTCAGCTGGATGCATTTCCCTTCGCAAAAAGGAAATTAAAACCAGTCTGCTACTTTCAAACAAAGCATTGAAGGCATCACAATAGACTGCTATTAAGGTTTGCATTAATATGAATAATAACTGTTATGCATTAATATGCATCAATAAGAAAGCAAAGGATCTAGGCTAATGGTACTTTAGCCAAAGAAAAGTTACCATTGTCACCATTTCAGTACCTAGGGAAAGTCTGGAGATACTAAATAGGCAAGTTCAAAGCCTAAATATAAATTAAGGAAAGGTTAAAAAAAGACTGAGAACCAAACCAAAAAGTTGTTTAAGGCACTCCCACCTGTGTGTTTGTGTTCCAAAACCTCAGGAAAGCCAGATTTTGACACCACTTCCTTCAGAACAAAGAGGGTATCACACACAGTATAACTAAAGCTGCATAAACCTTGCACTTGGATTTTTCTGTAGTTTTAAGTCTCCCAACCACTTCAACCTTTACACCCCACACAGGTAATTTTATCTTCACCTCACATATGGTTTGCACTTTGGGCTGGCTACCAATCTACTGTTTCTTTTGCCCCTTGTCAGCAGCTTCAGTGCAATTGAATGGCTCCCACTAGTTGATATTCACACTACATGAAGCACTTGCAGAAATAAATCCTGCATATATTGCATACATTTATGTCAGAATCACTGTGTGGTGTTAGATGTCAAGGTAAGAATGAGTTACAGACGCTTTCAAAGAACTGTTCGGATAGGAATGTCTCCAGACTTTGTAGATGAAAGAAGCCATTTGATTTAGGAAAGGTAGCTTGTAATAACCCCACGTTCAGTGTCTCCAGCTGATCAGGCACAGCTACACAACAGGGGGAGTGACATTTTACAGAAGTACTCTGTTTTTTCCCTGCTATTAAAAAACACCCTTCCCAGCAGTTAATGGAAGCCTGCTCTCTTGCATGAAGAACTCCCCTCAGTGATGCTCAGGACACAAACCACTACAGGTATATGAAGGGTGAGGAGTGTTGCTGCTGATAAGAAGAAATACAGGCAAAGGTCATGTGCAGATTTATGAAAAATAAATTTATTACATAACACCTTGTTTTAACAATGTTTGATTTTTTCTTTTATTCAGAATACTTGTGTCATTCATGTAAAATAGTTTGATACAGTACATTGTATGCAAGTTTTTCCTCATAAACTCTAAGGCTCTCCTAACACCTTGCTCCTCTGCTGTAGGAATGGCACCCCTAAACAACGTGCAAACGTTAAAAACGAAATGATAATCGTTAACTGAAGAGAATTTAAAACCCACTACACCAAGCTGGTTTTCAAAACTCATGACGAAAGAGCTGAACGGATGCCGCACCTCTTTAGGAAATATCACTCATGCTTTTTTATTCCCAAAGCATGCTCACAAATCAGTAACACCAACAGGAAAAAATAAAACAAAACACTCTCTATGACAATCAGTTTAGTTTGTTTGCTGAACCAAACATGTTTATATCAATGACAACATACTTATTTTACTATCAAATAGCAGCTTTAATACCAGTCAAGTCATAGATTTAAAAACAAAACCAAGAACTCATGTTGGAAATTAATCTTTGGGACATCTGTGGTTGCTGGAAAAGAATGCAAATGTGTGCATGTTTCTAAAAAAATCTCATCTTAGCAATCGTGTCGGTCATAAAACATCGATCTGGGTGGAAAATGAACCATCCACAAAAGTCACTAAAAATAAACATCTATCAAAACTGTCTCCGAGTCATGGTTAGTTTGCTTTGCTTTTTTGCCATGGTAACATATACTGTATGCTTCAAGTACCAGTTCAAAGATGTTGTGTACTATTGGTCAGATAAAGTTGTTACACCAAGAGAACTCACCACATACAACAACAAAAATGCTTGCCCCTAGCACATTTCACAGCTTCAACTGCTACAGACTGTCACTGAAAACAATGCATCGGTCAGTCTGAACCATGTCAAGTAAACTACAGAAGTAGCATATCCACAACACAAACTGTGCTAGCACTTTCTTTTCAAGTCTAACCCCAAAACCAGGTACAATTTGGGAGCCACTACTCCGCTCTGTGGAAGGGGGTGGATCGTGGCGATCAGACAGGTTGGAGGTGAGGTTGTACAGTACATTCTCGTGGCCCAAGCCGGGTTCCAGGCAGGCAGCTGTGCGGCTGGTCCTGCAGCATTACCAGCAGTGCATTGATGGTGTCGGGGTGCAGCTCAGTACCGATGTGTCTGATGCGAGTACTGTGGCGGCTGCTGGGAGGTAGCTGAATATCCCATGCTGCTCTGTGGCTGTGATGTGCTTGGTCCGGGGTTGGGGTAGGCAGCATGGGGGTTGGAACGCTGCAGAGTGGTTAAAGCAGAGAAATGCAGTACTTCATAACAGGTATATCACCAGTTTCACCTGCTGATTTATTTCAAGAGGTATCAAGCACACACCGTCTCAAAGCAGCTGAACCTCCAGACTTCTTTTCACTTACTCTGATTACAGCAGGTACAGGTATGAACATCAGAAATACTAGATTAGAAAGTGACAGGTACCACCCTTCAGTTATCCACCCTAATTATCTCCTGTTAGCCTACACCCATCACAGTCAAACCTCCAGCCAGACCTTCAGATGACTGCAGTACACCTGCAAGTTACACAATACTTCCACTGCTCGCAGCAGCCATCTTCTCCCCTTGCTCCCTTCCCCTTCAAGAAGTTATACTAGAGTGGAGGTTCAAACAGTGCATCTTACTGCTCATAAGTGCATCTTACTGATCTTAATCTGCATCACTGTGGAGATTTTACTATACTGCACCCTTTATGTGACCTAAGAGTAAAGACTGAGCATGCTGTGCTTATTTAGGCTAATGTGTCATCTAGCAACAACCTTAAAAATACTTGAACGAGAGTAAAAGGTAACAAGTGCCCCCTTCTCAGTCCAACCAGATTATTTCAGGGGAAAATGGCCACACAGTCACAGATTATAGCTTGAGAGGTTCAGGCTGGACACTAAAGGGTACGGAGAATCCTCAAGAGACCAGTACAGCAGAAGAACCTGCCAGAGAGGCTGTGAAATCTCCATCTACAGAGGTTTAAAGACTCTGCTAAACTAAGCCATGGCTGACCTGATTTAGCACTAGCAACAGTCTTGCTGCAAGTGGGAGACTGGGCTAGATGGTCTCTGGAGGCCCCTTTCAACCAGCATTTCTATCAACTGTTTACTGAGTGGAGCACTCTGAGCAAACCAGCAAGTGCCTACTTCAAACTTAACCTAAAATGCAGGTATTTACAAACCATGCATTATAAAGGAAAAAGGACTGAATGTCAGATTTTCAATCTGAACATGTGACCACTTAGTAGCCTTTAACATTCCATTAAGTTAAGACAATTTCAGTACATTACTGTGCTGGTTTACCCAGACAAATTTTGCAGCATTTAGAAACCACTGTAACTTCTGACCTCTTGATATGGCAAGATGTATTAGGAGTTTTAGAGAAACATGCTTCTAGGAAAGGTCTGGAGACTTTCCTCAGCTGAACATTCCAGGCCTAGGGCATTACTACTGAAACATGAATATGCAAAACTCTGGTGAACTAACATCCTGAAACAGTATTAAAATAGCTTTACAGGTTTTGTAAATCATAACATAAAATAACAACATTTTTTCCTGCTGCTCAGCACACAGAACAGAAGCAAGAATAAGGATGCTGAGATGATGGCAGAAATGAAAAGGCAAACTCTACTTGTTAACATATGTTCACAGGACTGATCTAATTCCCTAGGGAAGAAATAGCTAAGCCATCACTTAATGTCAATGGGAACAAGCCAGCACTGCTAAACCACGCTGTTAACACTGTGACTGAACTTTTGTGACATTTGTCTTCAGTCTTGAGAGACGGATTGAGTCACTCGTCAACAGATGTGTCACAGCTCAGGGTCACTCATCTCCACATCACAAACACAGGAGGCACTTCAGAGAGCAAAAAATCTCTGAATATTCTTTTTGCCCAAGTGGGGCTCCTGCATGTAAGAAACCATCACCAGTTCAGTGATTTAAAACCCGACTGCTCATGTCAGTTGTGAACAGTCTGCATCCTGACTTCTAAAAGAGATCTTAAGACAGAGGTAGTTAAAAATCACCAGATTCTTTCATGACACCCAGTGCAACAAATGGCTTTTGTTTAAGAACAGATATAAACATCCAATCCTTCCTAAATACCATTAAGCACCCAGAGGGTCATTACAAACAGAAGCCCAGAGTAGTGGACTTGCTCTAGCCTGTTTAATCCTATTGCCTTTGGAAGTGTCACACTGCATATTTAAACAAGGCAAGGAAGTCTCTGTGTCATGTGTCTATTATTTTTCTGCATGGCAGAAAAGGATACAAGGTCAGCTTGCTTTGTGGGGGATAATTCAGCTTCTGAGTGGATGGAGAAACTGTCTTAGTATGCCTTGCCCAGGAGATGGCAATCCTTCTTCACAAGCTTCCTATGGGCAATTTGAGCAAATTAAATGAACAAAGAAGCAGGTGTTTGATTAAAACACAGGGCTGCATTGTAATATTTGTTTGCCATCTCCTCAAACTGCAGGCTCAGAAGCAAAAAATGTGAGGAATTTTGTTCAGGGAGACCTGAAACCACCAACAGGCAACAATAAAACTGCTTTTATTCTAGTGCCAGCAAGTTCAGGTCTCCTCCCTCTGATTACCGTGTTTTCCAAATACCAGAACAAATCTACCCCCTGCATTCTTGCAAGAATGGGGAAGAGATTTGTTTAGTTCATTCTGAAAACCAGGTGTTTTGCCTCCTAGAGAGACAGCCAAAAGATTAGTTGGGAGCAGTCATATTACCAATAAAAGCCCCTCAGATAACAAAGTAGCAGTTGTCACTGTCCACAGGTAAAAGTATTCAGAAACGATGGCTGTTGACAAGGGCTGCCTCCAGCTATAGTCCTGGGATGGATACCTGAGAGTTCAAAAGTTCTGATGAGCATGAGCTGAAACCAAACCAACATCAGCTCTTGTGGAAGCAATACGAGTCATCTGACCCCTCAACCAGCACACCTCAGCTCTTGCTCACAGAAGCAGAAACTGAAGTTTGTTCAAAATGCCAAGCTGCAGCAGCAAAATGAGGTGAAGGGCATGTAAACAGAGCAAGCAAACAGGGCTCCTGACAGTACCTGCAACCTCTGCACCAATCTGCTTAGATATGTGACTCAGCACAAGGGGAGGATTCAGAGTTACAGCTGCATTTGCCTGCTTAGAAACACACAGACAGAACTAAAGCGATAGAGTGAGCCAGCTACAAGGCCAAAACGATTGACTGCAGCTTGCCAAATTGAAAGGGGCAAAGCTCCCTTAGAAGTGCTCTGTGATGCATAATACAACTAAAGATGTTCATATTTACAGGCACACCACACTGCAGTGCTGTAGTCAAGGCTGGCCGCTGCTTCAAATGTTTCAAACAGCTCTAAAAATTCACATAGTTCAAGGAGAGTGCCTTAAAAACTGATGTGCTACCAATGTCCTAGGATAAACTGAGCAAAGGCACTTGGGAACTAGATGAAGAGACTCACAAAAAAGCTCCTGAAAATGACCTTATATTACATTTTCAGTGCTTTCAAGTTCTGCCCAATGCTGGAAGTATACAGATTTAGATAAGGATGAGGGTAATGCCCCCACACAGCTTTTGAGAATATCTGCTACTCTCAGGGACGAACTGAAAAGGAAGACTTCAAAATCCACTTGTGTCTCCCCATAGACAGTGTCAAAACTGTGAACAGCAAGTTGACAGCAGAAGTTTTGCTGACACCATTCTTTCAGTTTTGCTACAGAATATATAAGCATAGCTAAGTGGCTTTCCAATGTTAGGGCCCAGTTTTAGATACTAATTTTTAACTGAAAACACTGCCAGTAATTTATGACTTCCCCATCTTTTGATTTCATCCAAGATACTCTTCCAACTGGCCCTCTGTACTATGTATTCCAGGTGAACCAGTATGTAATAGTTCCTGCAGGCTAACATTTCCACCAGCATGTCTCGTCTTGAAATCCTCTATTCCCCAGGCTTCCAAAACCAACCCCCTCTACAACTCCTCCTATGCGTATCGCTCCTTGTCCCTCTTTTGCAGTTTCTTAGCTTGCATTAACTAACGGTTGTGTCCTTAATTCTCTTCTCCCCAGTCTCCAGGAGTAACATCATCCAAACTCACAAATTCAGGTATCATTCCCTGGGGTGACTCCCAAACATTCTTCTGCTCCAGACTCTTCCGATTTCCTAATGTCTGACCACAAGCTCAAATGCAGGAACATAGCTTTGACTTTTCCTCAAGGGTTTTTCCTACACTCCTTACCTTCCTCACTCATTGATTACCACTACCTCACCTGTCTCTTCAGATCTATAATACTGGTCTTACTTAACCTGGAATCCTCCTCTGCTTTCAAAACAGAGATTATGACAGCATCATCATCCAAAATTCTCCTTTCCAATCCATCTGCCACACTAAAACATTTGTGTGAATTCTTATTTCACAGCTTGTTTACTGTAATATCCTTTGCCTCCTGCCATTACAGGCTTGTTCAAAAAAGGAATGGTACAGAGCATAGCACAACAGGTCCACAATCAGCATTCCCTAATATGAATGTAATAAATCAGCAGCTGTAATAATATCTGATCCTGGTTTCCTTATTGCTAACCTAAAGAGCATCAGCATATCAACTTACAGGCAAACCACCAACTATATGAATCTGAAAATAACAAAAAATACCAGTTAATACAGTAATACTTAAAAAGTTACTTTAGCTCAAAAAAGCACTGCTGGAAACTTGAGAACCAAACACCCAATATATGAATAGAATAAATACCTGATAGTCTGAGGTCATAATAAGTCCACCTGAGGTAGTGGTAGGAGGAACAACTCTCACTTTTTTCAGTGGGGGTCCCTGTGTGTGACTGTTGTCTTGGTTCCCTGGATGACCAGTTCCGTTAGTATGGTTATTGCCCTGCTGCTGCTGCTGGTTCTTCTCAATTGTTTAAACACAAAGAAAAATTTCAACTCAAAAGCAGCACGTGAAATAACATGAGCACAGGAAACAGTGTGAAAGCCAGTGAAGCATGACGATGCTGTTCTTCCAGTACTTACTTTATCTCCTTTATCATCTGGCTCTTCTTCTGTTAAAAATTCTCGTTTTGGGTAAGGGATCTGACAACCTGCAAAAACACTGCCCCCCAAAAAAGTCTATTTATCACTGTATTAGAACAGAAGGGTTAAACCTGTAAGATTCACACTTCACACCCATGCTACTTTCAAGCTGCCTGAGCCACAACCCATAACTAATGGAAAAGTTTTTCCTGTCTTACTTTCATCATATTCTAAACATAGTAAACCTATCGACATTTAACCTTCAATTGCCCCTTACACACTCATTTAAACTCCTAATAGTTTTCAGGGTTTCTATAACTGGTGACTAAACTGATGGTGGAAAGGTACACGGCCCATTTGGTAGCTGCAAGGTCACAAAGGGCTATCTTAATCCAGCTTTTTTGTAATGCACAATCTCAGGACTAACTAAAAATACTCCTGGAAACTCCACTGACAAATAATAAAATCACCTTGAACAAAGTTTAAATAATAATGAGAAATTTCATCTGGCAGTTTGTTATCTCACAGTCCACATGAATTTGCTACTGCAAGTACAAGCTAATATTTACCCACCCTTAATCAGAAGAATGTATTTATAATCGAGTCTCTGTACACCTGTTAGCAATACTCATCGTGTATTCACATTAAAATACCAAACTAAAGCCAAGAAAAACCCAAAGACTGTCCTAAATGCAGTTTCTGCATTCACATGTGTCCTGGATTTAGCACTAGCAGTCAATTTTTTTTCCTTCTTAGTAGCTGATGCAGTTCTGTGTTTTGACTTTCGGCCTGGGTACATAGCTGGTAACACCAGTGTTTTTAGTTGTCACTAAGTAATGTTTATTCTGACCAAGGACTTTCTCAGTCTCATGCTCTGCCAGAGAGGAGGGGAGGCCGGGAGGAAGCAGGGA
The DNA here is from genome assembly GCA_002631895.1 of Agapornis roseicollis. Lineage (NCBI taxonomy): Eukaryota > Metazoa > Chordata > Aves > Psittaciformes > Psittacidae > Agapornis > Agapornis roseicollis. The sequence goes on from NDXB01002595.1 coordinate 158,536, forward strand.
CAGGACACTTGACCAAAGCTGGCCAAAGGGGTATTCCATACCACAGCACATCATGCCCGGGGAGGTAATGGGGAGTTACCCGGAAGGGCACACACTTCCCAGTTGGGCTCGTTTTCGGCAAGTGGTATCGTGCTCTCTTCCCTTGTTATTTTCTTATCATCATTATTATTGGTGGTAGCAATAGTCATTTGTGTTATACCTTAGTTACTGGACTGTTCTTATCTCAACCTGTGGGAGTTGCATTCCTTCAATTCTCTTCCCCATCCCTCTGGGAGTGAGGAGGAAGGAGGGGGGGAGGAAAGAAAGAAAGAAGGGGTGGGGGGCAGCATAAACTGGGTTTAAACCACAACATTGACAAAATGCTGATTTCTATATCCAGTGTAATGTATCAATTAAAGTNCCAAAGCTGGGGGGTATTCCATACCACAGCACATCATGCCCGGGGAGGTAATGGGGAGTTACCCGGAAGGGCACACGCATCCTGGTCAGGCTTGTTTTCCTCAGATAGCATCATATTCTCTTCCCTTGTTATTTCCTTTATCATTATTATTATTGGTGACAGCCACAGTGATTTGTGTTATACCTTAGTTACTAAACTGTTCTTAACCCGTGGGAGTTACATTCCTTCAGTTCTCCTCCCCATCCCTCAGGGAGCAGGGAAGAATGGAGGAGGGAGGAAAGAAAGGGGGGTGGGGTGGGAGTAGAAACTGGGTTTAAACCATAACAACATGAGAACATTAAATCACAGAGACAGGTCAGGAGCTGTTATAAATAATCTAGTAGGTTTTAATGAAATAATTTCATTTTTAATTAATTGCTTATAAATATACATACCATATGTCATAAAGTCTTCCCTAGATAACGTTAGAGAATCATGCACAGAATGCACTAATAGCACTAACAGCTTTCTTAAAAGGACATACAAGCATGCTCTCTGCCTAGTCTTTTGGGAGGAGGCTTAATTTTTAATGAAATCATTCACTGTCCCTGAATTTTCTTCCTTTTGCAAGGGTCCCTACACAAACAAAGATGAACGTCTACAGAAAATGGATTTCAGTTGTTCAGGATGACAGCAGAGAGACACAGAATTGACTTCCCCACCCACTGAATTTACAACAAAGGCTACGACAGAAAAATGTAAACTAATTAGATAATGTCATCTGGCATTCTGAAGCACAGAAGTGGACCTACGGGCACTTAGCAGTTGTCTACAAAGATCTGTAGCATGCATAATCAACCTGTCAGTGAGTAACAAGATTAGTACTGTGACTAACAGGATCAAAGTTCCATAAAGCAAGAGATTAGTAAGAATGGCACTTAATTTTAAAAACCACAAATGGCATTTTTGTGGCTGCAGCTTTCCTGTATTTGGCTCGCTGTTCACAAACATAGCAGAGAGAAAGCATGCATCTCTAAAGCATCTCTAAATGTACTGATAGGTTAATAAAGTGACCACTTACTCGGAAGTGGGAAGAGGATCTTCTAAGAAATAGGGATCCTGCATAGCCTGTTCTGAGGTAATTCTTTTTATTGGATCCATAGTCAGCAATTTCTGAAGCTGCAAAAATAAAATATAAGCAGCTCTGCATTACCAAAGCAATTAACAGAAACTTCACTATATTCCTGAAAGACAAGCTGATACAAACATATCTGAACTCAAAACCACAACCATAAATGCCATAACCACATTCTCTTTTGTTAAAATAGTAACTTCATTTCCCATTGAAGAACACCTGCAAAGCCCAGGAAACTCAGCTCAGTCACAAATGTTCTAATAAAAACATTCCAAGAGTTTCCATGACTTAACAGCAGAATTTATCATAGAACAGTTTGGGTTACAATGAGTATGTACATCCTCAACTAGATCAGACTGCCCAGAACCATACCCACCCTGGCCTTCAATGTCTCCAGGGATGGTGCATCCACCACCTCTCTGTGCAACCTGCGTGGGTATTTTACAACCCTCATTGTAAAAATTTGTTCCTCACATCCAGCCTGAATCTCCCCGCTTCTAGTTTAAAACCACCACCCCTCACATCCTACTTCAACAGGCCAGGCTAAAAAAGTCTCCCCAGTCTTTCTCATAAGCCCCCTTTATATATTGAAAAGCCACAACGAGGTCTCTCCAGGGTCTTCTCTTCTCCAGGCTGAACAATGCCAGCTCTCTCAGCCCCTTTCTGGCCACACAGAAACAGGAAAACAGCAAGTCTTCATGTTTCACTATAGGATACAGTGTCCAAGACAAAACTACAGTAGGATGTAAGAGACAGTGAGCTTTAAAAGAAATGCTACACGTTTCATCTATAGCTTTTTAATAAATCATGGATCTAACAAGATAAGCAGAAGCTACATATGCAAATAATACTCACTTTACGTTTGCTATTTGTATTTTCATGGGATTAAATTCTCCTTTTTATAGAGATCCACTGTCACGACCTGTGTCTGAATGGGTCATCTCCTTCCACTAGCTATTAAGTGAATGTACACAACCACAGTGCAGACCTCCAAGCTGCAGAGAGCTAAAGTTAGGAAAGTACATTTTCTCTCCTCAGCTGTCAGTTTAATGGCATAGTTAAGAACATAACAAATATGTATTATGACCATCAATCCAGTTTCGTTTTTCACATCATCAACAAGGACTCGCAGTAAGTTATTTCAGCTGTCCAAGTTTGCATGTAGTCTTTGTAGAATATCAGTATGAACAGAACAATTCCTGTTCTTTCAAACAGCTCAAAAAGCAATCCCAGGAGCCACAAAAGGGGAAGGCAAAAAAACTGAGAAACAACTGCCAACATGCTGAAAAACATCACAATCAGAAAATATTGCAAAATTCTGGCATCATTTCTGGCAATTATGTTGTATAAAGCTGTCCATCACATGCTCACAAAATGTGAGCAAACTTGGTCATAATCAGCAACAGAAAACAGAAACCACAAGAAAAGTTTAATGACTGTGCAACCATTATCACACCAGGGATCAATACTCTTATTCTGCCCCCTTGTTCAGGCGCCAGCACAGAAGTGAGTCTTCCACTTAGCACTACAAATACTTTCTATTTAAAAACTGTTCAATTAAAATTTCACATGACAAAATAAAAATGCAGCAAACTTCATGTATCAGCAGTGAATGTGACAATCACTACTGTTTGTATGGACCAAGGTAACCACATGGAAGATGAAGCATCACCCAGTTAATGAGAAGCAGCAGCTGCAGATACCCATTTTCTAGGGCATAAAGAAGTAAGTAGGAAAGAAAGATAAAAATCAAGAAAGTGAAAGTGGGAAAAAACCAAACAAACAAAAAAAAACCAAAGCATAACCCTGTAAACTGCAAAGGCAGGAAGGCGCCCAAAGTTGTCTCATGCTAACACATCAGTTCTGCATGTGGAAAGGGACCAGATGCATGAATGCAAGTAAACAGGGGAAAAAAAAACCTGGCTAATTCAAGTTGGGAAGTCAAAACATCTCAATTTTTGGCAACGACAACGACCTCTGGACTTACCGGTGCTATTAGTTCTGGCACATTTTACAATAATAGATGTAAACAACTTGCTATGTCAAATATGTATGTTTTAAAGTATGTATTGTCATAATAAAACGTAAGATCACCTTGGTAAATACTAAAAATGCATTTCTGAAGCTCTGTTATAAACAGATACATGGTAAAAACTGGACTAATTATGAGCACTTAGGTTCTTCACATATCAACATGTTTCACACATTACATACAAATACATGGACTGCTCAGCAGCTTCCATTGTGCTTGGATACAAAAATCCATCAAAAATCCAAATCTCCATCAGAAAGGACTAATTTCCTCACTTAAGTAAGCATCCCTAGTATTCCACCAACTTTTAACTTCAAAGGGCAGAGACACTTCACAGAGAATGATGCCTAATGGCACAACTGCCAGGTACTTCCTGCAAAGTTTACTTGAGTCACCTGGTTGCATTTTTGGTTTTAATCTGAATCTTGAATATAGATTCTGCTTTAGCTGTTGCAGTATAATTCATCTGCTTGGAAGCGTCCATTTAAAGGTGCTCATTCAGTATGTCACAAGAAGAGCAGCTCTGGCTGAAGGATAAATTCTAAAATTTATATGGAAAAAAAAGAACTGAATGGAAATAAAAAGACAGCTGCTTAAGAACTTTGAAGTCTGATCAGAGAAGATACATCTTCCAATGACTTGAACAAAAGCCACACGGTCCTCAGACACACAGGCCTCGTAACCATCTTCCCTTTCTTACAATTTATTTCTCTCACCTCCAAGATCAAAAAGCTTCCTGTTCTCTTCCCCCAGTTCTGTCCACTCCCCCTCCCCCAAATAATATATTTACCTTACAATTTTAGCTTGAAAGCATTTAATTAAAGCTGGAAACATCAAAGTACAGAGAATGTCCATTCAGAGAGAACAGCTGGGAACTGGAGGAACTTACCAAGTGGAATGCCTTACTATCTGGTTTAACTTTATGTTTTTCCATATATTTGATAAGGCTGCAGTTGGTATACCTACAAAAGGAAGAAAATGTGGTATTTCTAATATATACATCACCAATGCTGCAAAGCTTTCCTAATACCCACAAAACATAGTAACAAGAACCATTTAATCTCCATTGCTAATGCACTAAGCAGGAAAACAAATCCAACCACCAACATTGGAGACTGCTTAAAAATCATTCAGACACTACAGAAATGCATCTCTCCCTCACATGCTTGTAAAAATACATTGTATCCACACAAAAAGCACACTTTGAACCCACAAGCATACAGCAAACTATCACTTAGATTTAAACTGCACTTTAGCACTATACAGTTGCATTCTGTGTATTTCTAATGCCAGCCAGGGAGATAAATACTAAACCCATCTCAACACTCTCCTGCAAAGTACAGATTGCTACAAGAACATCCACAAATTCACTATTTTGAAGAGAAGCTCAGAAATAAGGTTTCCAAATGGTTGTAACAGCATGGCAGATGCAAGAAATGCATGTAACAGTACAGCATCAAATCCCTCAGCATGGAAACAAGGCAACAGGGTAAGCAGGGTCTTAAGTGCAGGTATTAGACTCTGTCAATGTGACAGCAAGACTGAAAAGTATTCTTTTCTTTAGCCTTTGGAAGCTGACAATTACACCCACTGTTTGCTGGAAGCAGCCTGCGGTTACCGGACTTCTTGTGCAGCTATTACAGAAGAATCATTTCCAGTACCATGGATTTGGAACCAGCTGTGACAAACTGTGTTTCGCAAACTTCAGAGCTGTGTGGGGTCTTACTGGCATCACCCATTCCACACCTGTCACCTCATCATTTACACTCTGTCCCTGGCTTACTCTTCAGATTCACACCACCTCAAGCAGGCAAAGTTCACCATTATCAAACAACTCTCTTTTTCACAATCTAAACCATAACCATTTCATAGTCCTTGTTTGGCATTTACATAGAAAACCACTGAGCTACAATAAATTCAGTGTAGGAGGAAGGAGTAAAGTATGCTTTCTTAAGAAAGCTCAACACAAAACAGACTTACGTGTTTCTCCGGAAGTCTTTCATTAAAGTTGAATGTTCGGGCATCTTTTTTATGTCTTCCCAATCTTTATCTGCAAAATCAATACTTATTAGTAATATTTTTCTCTTTCACCCCAAGTAAAACAAGGCTTTCCAAGTATCTCTGTAGCCCTGGTTTTTTTAGATGTTTTGTTTTATGTCTGCTTCTCTAACCTCGCAGTTACTTAGTTCTTTGTGCTCCTTGGCTCCTATCCCTTCATCACCTCTTCACAATAAATCTTACCAGCACCTAAGAATTTCCAGCTGCATGTTGATTAACTCAAGAACTGTAAAAAGCAGCTGCAAGCCACAGTGAAGATCACCATATGCCCAAAAGACAACACGTAAGAAAAACATATTAGGCATTGTGCTTGCACCCTTCCGGACTGCTACTTCATTTATTTAGACAGGGTTGGGATCTCAGAACAGAAGCACCTAAAACTCTCACAAGCACTATCTCCTCCTAAGGGATTTTCCATTCTGACAGCACTGTCTTTAGTTATCAGAAAATGCCCAGAGGTACTGAGTAAACTTCTGCTGTATCAAACTGAAAGAAATGCTGTTAGACAGCAAAAAGTTAAGAAAAAGTAACAACTGCACACTCAAATAATACTGAATTTTCAACTTCTCTGTGTAGACAAAGCCTGCAATGGATTTAAATATAAACCAAAAAGCTCACTACCAGCACCTGGACTCAAACGTATTATGCACTGTAACTCCTGAAAATGCTCCGTGGGCAAGCAGTTTGATTCAAATCAAAGCTCTACCAAGTCTTATCATAACTGCAGAACACTGGGAGCTTAAAAATATTAAGTAAATAAATCAGAGATTAGATAATTATTGTTTAAGTAAAATATGTTTCTCTTTCCCCATCCAAAAGACATGTGAAACTTTCAAATATGACAAATGTCAACTAACAAACCAAACAAAAAAATTAGCTGCTATTAAATGGAAAGCAATGTTTATTGGTAAGAAATAAAAACTCTTAAAAATCAAATGCAGACCATTAGAAAGGATTATTTAAACCAATCGGAAAACAATGAAGACAGTGCCATCTACTTACATAAGCTACACAAAGACAACGTAAAACCCAAATGAAGAAAAGCACAAAGAGGATAAAATTCTAGGCTAAAAGCAGAAAAGGACAGTATTGTTTGCAGAAGCAAAATTAATGGGGAATTCCAAGAAACTACAAATATTCAATATGCAAAGGCAACACTTCCAGGAGTCTCATACAGTGGTATAGAAGCGATGAAATGCATACAGGACAAAACAAAAGCAAAAGGAAAAAATATGAGCAAATTTAATACCAATATTCTAGAACCATAAAATCCATACAATAAAGAGAAGAAAGTCCACCAGAACAGTAAAGAAAATTATTATTAACAGACAATGGACAACAGCAAAGAATACAAGCAGTGAGGAGAAAAATGACCAAAAAAGTAAAAATAAGGCCACCATTATTCTGGCATCTGCAATCAGATGAACACTAGAAGACAAAGCATTAACTGAAAAGATGCAAGACAGCCTGTAGAAAAACAAGCTATGACCAACACTGAGGGGAAAATGCAACAAGTGATACCCACATTGTAATTTGTTTCAGTTCATGCAACCAATTCTTTGTTCTGGTTCAGAATAAATTTTCTCCATACCACAAAAGTTTCTACCAGGAAAAATAAATAAATACCCTCCCCTACTTCCAGATGCTGTGCTTAACTTATTACGAGTTAAACATCTGCATAATATTCACTAAATACATAGATTTTTGCTTGGTTTCATACAATGGCCACTTTCCAAATCTAGAGTCGGTACTGAAGGAATACAGAAATATTCCTTCTGATTTTTAACCATCCACAATTAAACACGATCTTTTAAAATGATAAAACATTGGTGCATGTATACACAAAAAGTGCTATCAATAATAGGAAAAATAGCTAATATGACCATTAGATGCTAGATTTATAACTCATGAAATAAAGATCGTGTTTGAACAGCTTTGTTGCTTCTGTCAGCTGCCACCTTCACTTGCAAAGAAAGCAATACAGATATCTTTCTTTGAACAGCAGTGAAAATAAATAAATACAGTATGTACCTGCAGGAAATCCCATTACATTGAATATTCTGTCCAGCTGGTCATGGTGATAAGGATTACTAGTTTTGATATCTTCTTGTCGACAATGGAATATTGGTTCTGATGTTAGCAGCTCTGCAAATATACACCCTATGGCCCAAATATCTTGGAAAAAGAACAGAAATCAAAAAATAAATCAAATTAATCTTTCCAAAAGCATCTTGGTGAGGTAGAATGTTAGGTTTTAGCTTATCAGAGATAAGGTCCTGCACTGGAAATTTCAAGTTTCCACTGCAGAAGTGCAAGACTTGCTCAACTTTTCCTTTTAGCTACAGAGGCAGTACACAATCCAGTAACTACACAGGAGCTGAATGCATCACACAAGTTTTTTGTGGGGATTTTAAAGCATAGCTCTCGTTTACTGATGGGAAAAAAGATTCTGACAAAGAACTAGAAAAAAAAATTAGAAAAGAAGGAAACTTTCTGGGTACCTGTCCCCACATAATATACAAGAAAAGAAAAAAGCCAATCAACATCTTCCCCATTCACTGCCATATTGTCCCAGCCAAGAAATACACCCTCTCTATCAACATTGGGTTTAGTAAGTATTAAATGACCTAAAAAAGACAAGTTGAAGAGCAGTGGTACTGGAATAAGCTAAAAGCTATGTATAAAATCTTGCAGAAAGAGAGTAACAAAGAAGAATTAGGCCATACCCATGTAGCACACCCCTTTTTTTTTCCATAGCATTCATTTAAAACAAATGAGAGACCCCAAAACCTGTTTAGCTGCTGTCCCAGTCTGCAAAACCAGACAGCCTGACTTCTCCCAGTTCTGTAGATTTGTTTTCCTAGCATACACAAATGCAATTTTTAACTTACATAAAGTAATTCTACACTGAACCTTGAATGAACAAGAAAAGGTCATGAACAAGGACAAAAGCAAATGATGTAAAGAGCATAACCCCATTACTCAGTGTTTTCATACAGTCAGTTTTTATCTATGCCGAAAAAAATGATGTACTAAAGGCTATGCCTGTCCATGCAGTTTCACATGCTGCAAGCAGAAGAAAATGCCAGTAAAGTGAAGGACCATGCAAATACAACAAATAAAGCAGTTTAAGGGAACATACAAAGAAATGTATTTGATCTACAGAAGAAATACAGTATTAACAGAAAAGCAAATGAAAATACATTAAGTCAAACACTTTAGAGCTTCTGACAAAAACACTGACAGAGTCTTAAAAAAAGAAAACAATGCCTGGGGTCTGAGGAAAGAATTTCAGGTTATAGAAACAACATGTTCACTGACACACAACCTCCATGTTTGTGCAAAAGCAAGTGGAGCGTTGCATAAGTTACTTCCCTCGAAATGCCTGTCAGGCTTTAGCATATCTTTTATACCAGCTAGCAAGAGAAAAACTTCCCAGTCCTCTTCCCTACAGTGTCTCCTCCTTCCTTGGCAAAGCTGTTGACACCCACTAAAGGCTGGGCTATTCCCCCTTTGCTACACCATAGCCGCTCTTCATAGCCGCCAGGGATCACTTACCTGGAAAATGGCAAGAACAGGAACTAGTGGAGTGAAGTCAACTGTGCCATGACAAAGCTCTTTAAATGCAGACTGGCAACTATGAATTAAGTGGCAAAGAGGATGCAGCATTAAGCTGATGTATCTGATACCATCCTCCCAACATCTGTATTCTGTGAGGCTTGGGTTATTTCTGGATATGCCTGATGCAGCATCATAGCCTAGCCTGATGCACAACTGACCACATGTCTTTACTTCAAGCAATTCCCATTTACACTTATGCTTTGAAAAACATAGGCTAAAATGTAGCTTATTTTTACATCTTTGTTTCACTGCAGCCAGCATATTCTCCATTCTGTGCATTTCTTCATGTATTTATTTAAACTAGGTAAAAACCTCTGTAATTAAATTAATGTACTGTGCCTCATCATCATTATCTGGATTCTACTAATAGTTCAGAGATGCATCCACATTTTGTATTGCCTCTAAGAATGTTTATCGAAGTCTTGTATGAAAGCTACATAAACTTAGACTGTATCACAGGGCATGTGGAGCCAAAACCCAGAAATATTTCATTCCTACATATAGCCAGAGACCATAATAACCCAAACAATTTGTCAAAGTTGAGTATTTCTTTAAGAAATCAAGAACACACCTTTAAATCAGCTACTGTCCTTTGTACTATCTATCAGTGCTTCGGTATTTGGGTACACTTTATATGAAGAAAAACATAGTAAGTTTTGGTCCAATTTACTTACCAATAGCTTTGGTATAATGCCTGGCCCCAAGAAGCAACTCTGGAGCTCGATACCAGAACGTTACAACTACTGGATCCAAGTCTGCTAAAGGCTTCAGAGGTGAATTAAATAATCGGGCAAAGCCCATGTCAGCTGCAAAATTCAAAGAGAGATGCTTTAAAATTAGAGGAAAACTACCCTTTTTCTTTAACAAACTGACTGAGTTTACTTGTTAGCGCTAAATAAAATGCAAATGCAGCATAACTGTAGCAGATATGAATTCTGTGAGATTTTCTTAAAGCTTTTGTAGAAGTTACAGGATATCATCACCTATAAAGTATATCATTATAAATCATTACTAACATGAGCCATTTAGAACAAAGAATTAACCATTGTTCTGAAAAAGCGCATCAACTCACTTCTCAGGACACTGGTAAATCCTGACTCATTTTACCTGATATTCTCTGGTAAAATATTCCATTATTACAGGATGGTCTTTCAAGAAGCAGCATTTTAAATGTGAGTAAAGTGCAGGTTCTGCAAAGGTTAGAATGATTTATAATACATACGTGCAGATCACAAAAGCTCCCTCCTCATGAAGTTAGCTATAGCAAGATTTTCTTCACACAAAACGAGCAACTAAGCCTAGAGCGTCTGCCTTCCTGCTCATTTTCTGTCAAGAAGTATTTCCAGTATCAAGAACCAGTACTAAATACCATATAGGCTATGATCTTTAAACTGTTCCGGGGCATCATATCATTAAAACCTGCTTTTCATAATTTGTAGTATACAATTGCCTAGAAAGCTGCATGAACTACCAAATATAAGTGACACAGGAGAACATGGGCAGAGACTAAATAAGACACCTTCTTCCCACCAAATTACTTTCCCAACCCACCACTCCCCAAATCCCAAAGCAGAGGGACTCTGTGGTGCAGGGATATACACATCTGCTGAGAAGAGCTGAATGAAATGAGTAGCCATTCTGAGGGAAAAGGACCTACACGCTATATAGCTCAGTGGTTAAGGGAAAACTGCAGTGTAAATATGGGTCTGTAATTTGACTGCACAATCCTTAATAATTTTTTCATAGGCATTCCTATTTATGATTGTTTTAATGCATTTAAAAAGAGAAACATTTTACAGTTTTCTACATTAAAATACTGATTACTCAAGACATCAAGTCACTAGTAACTATGAAAAAATAAGGAAAAGTTGTTGGCAAATTTAACTCAGCACAAAAAGCCTGTAAAAATTATTTTAAATTAAAAGACCAGTTATGTATTTTTTAGCAAACTTAGTTACACTGGAAAAGTGGAAGCCCTTGGTATGGGTATAACTTCTGCATTCTTTTCCTGCTGTGGTAGTATCTTCATAAGAAAAATCTACATTTTGACAACACACTCGGAAATCCAGGGTTCCCCTTCCTCTCTCCCTGCTGGGAATGGATGGCTCAGAGGACTTGTGGTCCAATACAGAATCTTTCACCTGTCCATTAGCAGAGTCTGACTAAATTTAGTTGTGTTTTAAGTTATTCCCAAATTAATTTGCAACTATAAATTACGAAATAAATGGGTGGTCAACGTGTAATTACTAGCAAGTAGTTGTGTACAGCAAGTATCACCACCACAGTTGAAAGTGAACATGCCTGAGTATGACCTGTGTTCTTAATTTGGAGGTAACCACTCCATCAAGAATAACGTAATGGGAAGAAATTTTCCCTTCTGTTGTCTGTGCTATACCTGGTTTGTACAAAAAAGAACTTCAATCTCTACTGTCAACCTTAAACCTTGGAAGGGCATTAATAACTTCCAGGGTAGGATCTGAAGGAGTGTTCTGCCTCAGTCCATCTGCTCCTTGGATTTGAAAGGACACGGGAAGGACTAGAGCAGCACTGAAAACTCCAAGAAAATCCTGCCCTGACTCATTACACTAGTGATTATCAATAACGTTCAGATAAACAAAACCAGTAAGAGTACAGAGCCACAATGCAGAATAATCTCATAAAAGAAAGCCAGCGGGATCAAAAAGATGAACTAGCTTTAAAAACCCCTTCCAAACAGGGCTGCATTGCCATAACAAATATAAGCAGGCTGGGCATTAGCAGCCTACTATCAAAGCACTGCCACACTAATGCACAGCCTGGTATAGCTTATTACTGTTAGACTACAGTTAATGTTTATTTATTTGTTTATTTTAAAACAATTGAAGCTTTACAAATTATCACCTCACTGTGAACAGTAACTTCCACCAGAAAACATTACAATAGTGGGGAAAGTGTTGGGGAAAGTGTTCCTACCCTGGTACACCCCAGTTTGAGCATTTAGCAGTAGTTGTTACTAAGCATTTTGGCTGGATTACAGTGTTTTCTGGACTTTTAAGATCCCTTGTGTTTATCTCCAAGAGACTGTCTACCCCTTCAAGAACATTGTGCAGGCTAAATGCCACCTTGATTCCATTATAAAAATTTAAGGTTCGTAGCAATGAGTAATTCCCTATTTAGATTTTATAAGCAGCAGCAAGATAATGTCATGGCATTACAGGGGTAAATGGAGGAAATGTTAAAAACCCATTTCTTTCTCCTCCTTTCCCCTAGCTAACTGTCATATTCATCCCCATATCAAAACCCCCCCTCCCCACACAAACACCCACTTAAACAAAATATAACAACATTTTCCACTTTGTATTGATGAGGCTACAGCATTTCATGGTCAGAACTGGTGCATGGGGCTAATATCAAGAGGCCCATCACCCAGAAAGCAGCATTTAGGCAATGTGCCCAGGCACACACGAGTATTACAGTGACTACGTGGTAAAACTGCACCTTCAGAACATTCTAACTTAAATGCTACACTGGGACTTATCAAAGATATAAACATACCAATTTTTACTCTTCCTCGCTCAGGACCTTCACCCATAACTAAAATATTAGCAGGTTTCTGTGGAAAAAAAAATAAATATACAATACAGATACCACGATAAACCTAAACATCAGTCTCTGAAAAATCAGTTAAGCTTTGTTTTGCCAGTTTTAAACCAACTTTATTTTGATAAAAATGAGAAGTTTCTCTGTCACAGTAAAGCTGTGCAAGGACCCAGGTACAGGCTCCACCTGACTGCAAGTTCCCCATGTTTCTTTATGGCATTTCTGTGTTCCAACACTGCTTTCCTAACTTACACCCTGGTGTCTGTCCTCAACCCACACGAGCTGTCAGAGCCACTGAGATTTTCTACCAAAACTTCCCTAGATCCTTCTGCTAGGAGGATCCTGTTGCTGCCCACCACTCTGTACCCCCAGCACAGGGATGGGAAGCATGTTTTGACCAGGGTCTTTAGCCATGTTTGCAGCCACATTTTACAGTAAAAAACAACCCAACTAAACCACACAAGTGAGATACAGATTAATCATTACCATATTGCTTGATACTGGAGAGAAATATGATCTATATTATTCCTGTTTACCAATTCAGACAACCTCAAAACTGGAAAATACTGCCTTTACATTATTCTTTCTTCCCTTCCTTTCTGTTACTAGGGATGAGAGTTAAACAACTGAGCTAGAGTTTAGCTGGTTAGAAATAAAACCATTCACTTAATCCTGTATTTTCTGCTCTTCTGTTTCTCTTAATCCAGTCTCAGCATGTGTAGTCTGAAGACTCTTCAAATGCTAATGCTGTTTAGATAAATCAAACCTGAAGTGCTTATACTGAGGGAAAGAAGTCAGGAACTTTTTAAACTAAAACTGAAAATGTATGCTAGATTTGCTTTGAAGAGGAGAGATTTAGATACCCATTCATACCGTAAAAAGCAGGGGCTTCTATTAGGTTGTGAACTGTAAGAATTTTAATAAGGCCGATTTACAGCTCTTGCTTTGCTTCCCAGTTTAAATTCATCTGAAGAAAAAAGTACCCTGGCGAGATAGTTTAGGCTACCTAAAATTCAGTATAAGACATCCTAATATCTCAGTATGATTTAACAAACTTATTCTAGGAAATTCTCAAGTCTTCCTGAATCTACCAGGCTCCAGTGTAAACACATTCAAAGAAACAAGAGACCACAATTTTACATCAGTCTGTAAGTAATTCATATTGTGTAAAACAAGGTGCAAAAAGTTAATACTCCAGCAAAATTTTCTGTGAGAAATATAACTATGACTGCTTATGAAAGGCTCCAACATGGATTTTGGAAACTGTGCAATCCATGTGCAAATTATGTGAAAGGAATTTGAGGGTTGCATCTCTGAGAGCCAGTTAAAGCAGAAGAAAACATTACAACTTGACTGTGATCAAAAAGGTAAGATATATCCCATTACCTTTCCAACAGTGATCAACAGATCCAAATTGTGCTGCATTAGCTCAGCAATACACAGAACAAGTTGTGTCCCACACCACCACCACCACCCAGTTCGTTTTTTTTTAATCAAGGCATATACTCCAGGTAAGTACTGCTGCAACACAAACAAAAAGTAGTGTGTGGGCACACAGCTCACAAAGCAGCCACATTTGCTTGCTTCCTAGAAAAGTCCTAGGAATAAACAAGCAGCATAAACCCTTAAATTCAGAGTTAATGTTGAAGTTTAAAGCAATTAAACTGCTAGATAAGAAAACACAACTTCACCACAGAAATCATTCTAGAGCAAATACACATATCTCTTACAAAAGCTGCTTCAATACGTCTGGGTGTTAATAAGCTACAGGCCTGATTAATATTTTTTAAGTAGTTAACTACACATTACACAAGCGCTATGTTTTTTCAGATAAATAATACAGTGATGTAAATTATAATTCCTCCCTGCGCTTTCACAGGTTCATAATACTCTAAAAAAAACCCTTGCAACATCCTCAGGATGTTTTAATCTTAAAATGTTACTATTTGTATTTTGATAGAGACAAGGAGTCATATTCACACAAAGACTCCATTATGCCAGATGATTAACCAGCACAGCACTGGGTAACAATTCCTGCCCCAAAGATCTCCTACCCTAAGTTCAAGGTAGTACAGATGAAAAGAGAAAGCACAAAGAGATGAGACAGTACTGCTTAACAAAACAAGTAGCAACAGCTTGATTCACACTCAGGGTCTGGGTTTGTTGTTTTTGGTTTTTTGGGTTTTTTTGTCCCCCTTTCTCCATTCAGGATTTACAGAAAATGTTTAAAAAAGCCATACAATTCAGAAATCTGTGTAGGAGTCTTCTAAAGCAGCAAGATAAAAACCCCTCAGTCGATCTGGAATAACCAACCGACAGCAGCCTGCTTCTTT
The DNA here is from genome assembly GCA_002631895.1 of Agapornis roseicollis. Taxonomy (NCBI): domain Eukaryota; kingdom Metazoa; phylum Chordata; class Aves; order Psittaciformes; family Psittacidae; genus Agapornis; species Agapornis roseicollis. Next base: position 173,673 of record NDXB01002595.1, read on the forward strand.
CTAGAGTCAAGGCCCTTCACAAACAGTTCTGTTTGAAACAGAAGATTCTTACTCTAGACAAAAATATTTATACAGTCGCAACACTGTAAAGATGCATCATTACGGTTACAGATTAAAAAAAAATAAAACTTAAAATCAGAGGTCTTACCCTGAAGGCTCAAAGGGTCTCATTCCTAAAATCACTGCATTAGGAGCCTGCAGCAACATCATTAGTTGAAAGAATTTTCCAAACAAGAACATTAAACACTATCCAAATTCAACAGGGGAGAACCTACCAGAAAGCAGTACAGGAACAGTACTGGCGTTCCTAAAACATAAGCATTTGGAGGGCTCCCCGACAATCATTCATGTCTGCTAACAAAAGTCAAAACATGGGTCAGGGATTCTCTTCTGGTATCTCTGAGTCAAGCCCACCATCTGGAGAAAAGAAACCCAGCTGCCCAGATTTGTCTCTTTGGGCAACTCATTACACACCAGAAGTTTAATTGCAAAGAAAAATAAGCAGTCGTTAGAAACTGAAGGGAGAAATCTGGACAAACTTCAGTTTTAATTTCCTACATTTCAGTTTAATTTTAATTATCCAGAGCAAATGAAAGTTTAAAGTGCTTATTGAAATCACTTGGGCTGAGAAAGTGAAGAAAAATCTTCCAGCAATTTTTATGGTGTGCTCTGAAAAAACACTACTTTATACAGCTGTCTTTTTTTAATAACTACAAATGATCTCATTTTTGCTCTAACAGAGGCACGCTTACTTGTGCCATACAAATAAGAAAGCTGGTATGATCCCAAGCAGAATGCAAAGAGCCATGCAGAGAGGTACAGCTGGGTACTTCAGAGACCAGCAAAATAACTTTGATAACCCTATAGAACAAAATGTAAGAAGAAAATCACCACCCATCCCCAACACCCCACACCTCAGCAGCAGGAAATAATGAATTCCCATGAAAGACTGGCCTTATGACCATGGCACAGCACTAAATCTTATCCTGTCCTAGATGTGCCTTTGTAGAACTCCTTGTGCCATTCCTAGACAAATCCTGATCTCACACATCTAATCACTGTTACTACTGAGGAGAGAACAAAGATTCTCACCGAAACATTTTTAGGTCCTTCTAACTGTACCATTATTTGCAAAGTGCAAACAAATCCTAAGTGGCAGGCTTTCTTTCAAATAAAGAATCTAAAAAACTCCAAAGCTTACACTGACAAGTTGCTGGATCTCCAAAGATCTTCAGGCAGCTTTCTTCATCTGCCTGCCCTAACACATGATACTACTCCCTGTTCACCCTGATTCTAAAGCCTCTGATGAGGAAGGCTGCACATTCTCCATTGAAGTGTTTTTCCTTACCTCCTCCCATCACAACAAATGAAGTTACTCCCATTGCCTCTGCTCTTACACATCAGCACAAAGATCAGGCAACCAGCGCTTCACTGCACTTTACGGTCCAGCCATGTGGATTAAAAGAACCCTTGTTCTGCTCGGTGTTTCCCCATAGGTAATTTTTTTCTGGATGTATGATCATTCTTGTTGCTTCCCTCTAGCTGTTCTGCCTTGGGCCACCTATTTGAACCGGAGTCCTCCAAATTACACACTGCTCCTGCCTAGACTTCACTAATGCTAAATACAGCAGAAGGACTTGTATTATATGCCTTGCACAGCATCCTCCATTTATATAATCCCAGTATGCTATCTTGCTTTGCCTCATCATATAAGGCTATTGAGTCTATGTTAAGGTTACAAGCCATGCGTTTTCTTCATATCTTTTCGGCAAGACTGCTACTTAGTTTTTCTTTAAACAAAACCAGAAATAAATCATTGTTCCATTTGAACAAACATTGCAGCTACATACTGCTTCCTCACTTAAACTGAAAATGCTGGTGCTTGTTCAGAAGAGAAACTCAGACTTTAGAACTTACTTGGATTTTTATTTTGAACATAAAGATGCTAACAACATGAAAATTATACCAGTCTATATCTTGATGAGATATGATCACATCAACATAAGACAGCATTCCCTATTGCTCTCAGCAAGTTATTCATAGGAGAGGGAAATGATTACTTATTCTATGCCAGCATACTAGGTGTCTGGGAATCACGGGACATTTCCTCATGCTCCAGGAAAGGCATTTTGCTGCTGAGTCCTCCTTACGCCAAATATTACTTATCAAAGCAGTGAGGGAAAAAAAAAAAAAGGTACTTTTCAACATCTTAGCCATTGTGATCTTTGATACTTACTACTTTTGGCATCAAACCAGGTCTGTAGGAACTATACTACCTAGTAGCAAACATAAAGTGGAGTTTCTGGAGGTGTTCATTTTCAAAGGTTGATTTTAAACATGACTACCAACAAGTAACCAAAATTCCTTTCAATTATCTATGGTGGTACAATATAGATCCCCCCTCCATGTTAATGGTTTGCAGTAGTCCTATTTATATTTATGAACAGACTCACTCCCTTTATACCTACGGTTTCATGCATGTTCTAATAAGGTTTTAATATCACCCACTTTTTATTTGGATAATTCCATACTTGAGAGTTTGGCTACTAAAACATTACCCTGTGGAGGTTCACAGTTACAAGGTGAGTCACATCAGTGACTTTTGTTAACCACTAATATTTGTGCATCATTAATAGCTGTGCTACTCACTCTCAGAAGTGGCCACCCCAGACATTCCTACCTGTGATGAGCCAAGATAATTGGAAAAAAACCCCAAAAACCTAAAAAAAACCCCACACCAACCCTGGTTTCCATTTTAGAAAAAGCATCTTAACTTCAAAAAAGCAACAGCGAACAAAGTTTTCATCCCTAAATTATTTTGCTTTTGCAATCATTACCCAACAATGGTTCTGTTAAGATTTAGAATTAATAACTTTAATATTTTAGACTTCAAAGTGTTATATTAAACAACAGAGGAATAGACTCAAACCCACAACCCCACAATCCTACCAAAAAAAAAAAAATCAACTTCTTCAGCTGTATGTGAGCAAGTGCCTGCGAAGCATGAAATATAAATGAGTTGGAAAATCTTGCTGTAAAGTTTATAATTCAATGAACATGTTGATGCAACCATAATCTAATGATAGCATCAGCTTTTTTCTGAAGTTTACTTCTTCAAATTCAAAGACATACATTCACAATTGAGATACTTTTTTCAGTTGCATTTGTTAACTGATTTGGGGCTTTAAAATAAACTTTCAAAAGACACTGGTAAAAAACATGGCTCCGCAGAACTCAACATGTAGTAAATCTATACATTAGAGCCTTTTTAATTAAACACACACATGAAATGTGAAAAGCACTGGAAAATAAAGAAAAGGTATTTTAATTTAATACTTCATGTTTATCTTCTTATAAAGACCTCAGCTGCTTAAAAAATAAATGTCTAAATAAAATTCTCATTAAACCCAGAAACCATAAAAATTGCCAGTAACAATCAAACAAAATCAAACACCTAAGTGATCAAAGTACACATGCTCAAAAATTTTAGAAGTACAGAAAGTATCTGGGTGGGATAGAAGATAGAGGGATGCTGTATCTATGCCAGGGAGGCCTTCTGCTAGTTACCATTACCATACTTTGTTTCAAGCCTAATGAGAGCTATTGGCCTCACTATCACATTTTTATGCTCTGAACACATTCCAACAATTTCCTTACGTTGCTATCATGCAATTACTGCCAACTTAAAGCCTGCACAGAGCCTAATACACAGGCTTTGCTATCACTTTCATTGGAGCTGTATTAAACTTGAAAGAAAAAAAGTAATTACACTTTTCAGTAGCTCTCCTGCTCCCTAAAAAATTCCCATCAGGATAAGCTGCAGCGTGTAAGCGTCTATACTAAATCTCTAAGGAAGGAAAGGTGGGTATTGTAGGAAAACCATCACAGCAGGAAAACCTAACATGTCAAATAGCATTAGCACATCATTCAAAAATGTAATAACAAACTTTAGAAATGAAAACTAATAGTCTTGCAGAAATATAATTCCAGTGTGTTTTGCTACACAAGCAATTAGATCATGATGTCTCTGGATGCTCTGGACACATCACAGCAGGATCAAATGCGCGAAGAGACCGTGCACTGGAGCTAGGTTTTAGGTACTGCTTATTCCAGACATAATTCTATCTCCTTTTCCAATTCAGAATTCTGCCTTACAAGTGAGGATTTTGAATGGGTAACAAAAACATCAAACACTATTGTTGCTTGCCCATTTTGTTGCCACAGCTTCTGCAGTTGACACTCAGTAGTACCATAATCTTGTACTTTCTAATACTTTCATACAAAGGAAGAAAACTGTCTTACTTATTTACTATTTGGTTTGTATGTATCAGTAGTAGCCCTTGCCATTTTCCTCAACAGCCCTGTTTTATTGTTGGTTTTCATTTAAACAGTAGTGCCATCACTTCCGTATCACCCTACTTGTATTGCCTAATACACAACACCTCTGGACAAAAAAGAAAATTAAGGAAGTGAAAACCCCATGCAATTTATAACTATGCACTTTCCAGCGGCTGCCTGGGTTTTGTTCGTGCTTACTTGTTAAACACCTTTGTGCACAGAACAAACATAGTATTTCAAACAGCACCCCAGAGATTATGTTCTGTGTCACACGTATTCAAAGCAAGTGAGATAAAGTTGGGAGTTCATACAGAGCAAGCTTTCATATGGGATAAGTGTGCCCTATTTGTAAGGTGAATTTTTCACAGGTTCCTTTGAAATTGCTCAGATTTAACCAAAATACTGTTTTCGACTTTTCTTCTGTAAGTAGAGATCATTTGCACAGATCATTACGTTTTCTCTCTACAACAGGATCCAGAAAAAACAATTACGGCTATTTAATCTATTTTGAACAAATTATATTCCTATCTGTCGTATCATTTTCATAGTGATAACTTTGTCACGACCTCAGTAAGTATGTGGTACTAAAAAACCCAACAAAACTAAACTCTAAACTGCATCTAAGTGTTCTAAAATCATACTGCAGTTTTTTCACCAAATTAGGGTATTTATTGACTAAGCATACTTCAAAGGCAGATTCGTGATCAAAGAGCTTCTGGTTCTCCACACCTCTCTCATGTCAGAACCAAAAGCTGTGTTGATACGTTCTCCATCTGGCTAGTACAGCTCATTACCTTTATGATAGCAACTAGATCTGAAGCTTCCAGCATGCCTTTTCTCTGTAGAAGTCTCACCTCTATTTGTATTTATGCGAGTTACCTCAGGCAGTTTACCTATCGCTACTGCATGGCAATGTACTGAGATGACTGAGCTTGCCTTCAGACAGGGAAGGATTACTTATATTACACTTCTGGCAGCACCATAATCAGGTATCTGGCTATCTTGGAAAGCCAACAGATTAAAATTCAGGCTAGTAACAAAAGAACAAGTTTAAAACTACAGTGAAGAAAGAAGCTTATTGCATTCCCAAAATTCCACTTAATTCAGGCATGGCTTTTGCTATTAAGACAAAAACAGATTCAAACAACTTCCGTAAATCCTTATAGATATATATATATATAAATAAATAGGTATTAAAAAATTATCTATATATAAGGTATCCATATATGAATTATACTCTTCATCACTTATATTACACATGATCTTTATTACATTGTTCTACTTCAGTTATCTACTTAAACACCATGGAGTTTAAAAAAGTTAAAATACTTCCAAGCTTGAAAAAAAGCAATAGCTGAAGTATTTAACCAAATCCAGATTTGACAAAACAGCCTTCATATAAAGAAGGCTGGTTCTGCACATAGGCATCCTGCTTTCTGGAAACTGCAGAAGTTCCAGACAGTATTAACTACATTTACTAGGAAAGCATTACCTTTGCAGTACTCAAACTAGAGTTGCGCTAGTTGCACTAGAGCTGCACTAGAGTGCCACTGGAGTTGCAGACTAGAGTTCCACTAGTTGACCTTGCACTTGATCTGAGATCAAAGATGATCAACTTGTAAAAACCAATGAAATACTATATTCACATTCAAGAATTGTTTGAATGGAGGTAGCCTATGAATTAAAAAAGATCTGTTCAATATCTTTAAAGATGGCTGATTTACAAAATCCTCAGGAAGCCCTGCAATGAAGACTCAAACACAACTGAAGTAATAGATTATCTTTGCCATTTGATTTCAGTGCTTTAGCACAACAGGAACAGTATTCCAGCTTCAATTCTACAGAATGGACAAATTTTTTTCATCTCTTAAGACGAAGGTTATCTCCTTCTAGAGATACTGCAGTTACAGAAGTGTTTCACACTCAAAGTGGGTGACGATTTGATGATCCAGTAGAAATACTTCCTTCTTTTTATGACCAAGCAGCTTCCATAAAAACCTTTGGGGATATACATCATCTTTTTTCTTCAGGAAAAGAAAAAGCCACCATGGCCTCCCTCTCATCATTCTGCAGTCAAGATACATCACAAAAATATTCTCCTTCACTGCAAAGTTTTTGTATTTCACTTTCTTCACATTGTTCCTTTTCCATTTGAGCTATTTGATCTTTCATATTCTTACTCATTCCTGCTCCCACTTCCCCTCTACCACAGCTTCTATTTATTTGTCATGATTATAGATTTTGAAAAAGCAGTAACTGAATTTTTTGAGACAAATCAAATGAAATCAAAGATATAACACATTCGCAGAGTGGCTGAGGTTGGAAGGCAACTCTACAAATCATCTGCTCACTTGTTAAATGTGTGTCCTGTCCCACTGTCCAGGTTATTAATGATGATGCGAAACAGCAATGAACCCAGCATCAGCCTGTGTGATGCTCCACTGGTGACTGGTGTCCAGCCTGATGGCAATGATCACAATCCTTTGAGCCCAGGAATTCGGCTTTCAGCCCACCTCACTCCACTGTGTACTTTGAGACTCTGTGCTTCATTTGTGTGTCTACATGGATATTACCGGATGCAGTGTTGAAAGCCTTACTAAAGTAAGCAATAATCACTGCTCTTCTGACAGTCATTAAAGGCTTTCAGGTTGGCTAAGCACGACTTCCCCTTCGTGAATCCATGCTGATTACTCCCAATCACCCTCATGTCTTTCAGATATTGAGAAATAGCTTCCAGAAGGATTTAATCCATCCCCTTCCCGGTGACCAAGGTGAGAGTGATTGGCATATAATTTTCCAGATCCTCTTTCTTGCCCTTCTTGAAGACTGCAATGATAATTTGCTTTTTTCCTCTCACGAACCACCCCTGATAGCTATGACCTTTCAAAGACAGTGGTCTTACAATGATTTGTTTCTATGATTTTATGGTGAATTTAAAGATCTCCAAGCATTACACCTTCTAATTTTCTGACCAGAAGGCTAGCAGTACTGCAGCAATATATTATGGATTTCTACCTTCACATCTGGATTTGTACAAGCCTGACAGACATGACTCAATCAAGAGCTTGACCTAACAGGCCTCTGCCAACAACGATGTCCAAGATGAAAGCCAGACAAATGGATTCTCATTTGCACAGCAGTTCTTAAAAAAATAGAACCACTTTGATTATTTACTGGTTTGAAAGTTCCCTCTAAGACAAAGAAAATGCTCAGAGCAGTGGGCAGAGAGTAGTCATGCTTCCTGCAAATAGGAGAATGAAGAAACAGCAGATAATACTATTTTAACGATGGAGTATTTAGAATTACAGTAAATTACAGAGAAGCATGTTAGTACAGCCTATGCAAGAAAACAAGGTTTTGCCAGACACATTGTTCTTTTGTGGACTCATGAAAGCACAGTTACATAATGAAAACCACCTTGGAAACAGAAATCTTGAGAAATGCAACAGCTGACAACCAGAACTGTGACTGGGTTTGGGTTGGGTTGTTTGTTTCTTCCTCCTTTTAAAGCAAATCACTAGCAAGTCATTACAATACCTTTTGGGAAATAACGCCCATTATCCATTTATATACCTAAAGAGGGTACAAGACCATCATGCTTTTAAAAGCTGGTAACTTCTTTCTAGCAGGAAAAGTTGTATACATTACTATTTATTTTTAAGCATTTAGATGCATTTCTTCAGATGACCATTTCTGTAAGCACTAGAGCTGGACTGAAGGGCATTCGTGTATTTCTGAAGTATTCTTTGAATATTGATGAGAGAGACATCCTTGGATTCAAGAGCTCTAATGTGGAAAACAGAAAACTGGAAGGGTAATGTTCCATATATTTTACTTTGCCTAAAGCATATACTGCAGTGATTCACAGCCAGAGCCTGGGAAGCCATTCATGTCTAACAAAAACAATCCCTGGCAGTGGGTCTTCTCATCTACTGTTGAAAGAAAATATTTAATGTTCTTAGCAATCCCAAAGCTGGCAGCAGGTATTCTTGGGAAGAGGTCCCAGGAAGCTACATTCCAACTGTATTAAACTTGTTTGCCTGAAAGCTTGTTAAAAACCAGTGCTCATCCTGCAGCAGCAGTTCAGTTGAGCTGCACACCAGAAACATTAAATAGGCTGCAGTATCCTGTGCCAGTGCTAGTTTGCAAATGTCCACATTCTAATTGTGTGGACAAGGCCACTACAAACTAATATTAAAGAAAGGCGCACTTTTATATACTAACAGGTGTGACAGATGTTGCTGTACCATGCAGAGGGACCTCTATTTTAGGCCCGTTACTTGAAATCTTACAAGCATCCTCTCTTTTTTCTTGCTCTTGAGGTTGCAGACTGATGAAAACAGATCTATAGCCACTCTTCTGCTTATGCTTATTTTTGGTGTGGAATAAGTACTTTGAGTAAAGGAAAAGTCCAATAGCTGGATAGCATAAACAGGAAAAAATACTAGAAAAGGTAGTCAGCAAAACGCAGTATGTTTGAAGCAGGCTTGATAACTAAATTCAAAATATTACTAAAACTATAATTGATGCACTTTGTGGTAATTACATGAAGTGTTATTTCCTTCCTGCTACAGTCAGAGCATGAATAAACAATCTGCTTTCAATTGCTCTCAGTCATGAAATTTAAAAAAGCTGAAGCATATGCAAGTCAAATAAGAAATTTTAAAAGGACTGACACTCATTTACTGAAAAAGTTTACTGGTGTTTCGGCCTCATGGAAAAGCTTAACTACTCAAGCACAGCGGTATTCAGACAACAAATACAATCCACAACTCTCTTGCTCTGATGGAAACAGTGAGTTGGCTTTCATGCAAGCAGTGAAAGAGGTAAAAAAACCCAAAAACCAGCAAAGAGTTTAAATTTAAATAGTTAATTTATTGCTAAGATTTGAATGCATTTCCTTTGTAAAAGGCAAACCCCAACTACAAAATCCCCACAGACAACTATTGTCTTCCTACAGTTTTTACTGTTTCATACAGAACACATATTTTTTATGAATCTTACAGGAATTAAAGATTCCTCAATTCCACCATTATGAAGACAAACTTCAGTGTAAATTGGTGATTTTTATCACCATTAAATTTTACTGTCCAAACCAAAAAGGAGTCACTTTATGCCATATTTTGTTTGATTACAAAAATCAAGATCTCAAAAACTCCAAAACATTGGCTACCTAAAAGCTACCTTCATTAAGACATCTTAAAAAAGACCAAAACCCCAAAAGCAGAAAATTGTACTTTAATGGAAGGTAGTTACCTTCCCAAGAGGTGAGCTTTCTTACCGTTTATACAAATCCTTATCCTAAGAGAGATGTAGCAAAGAACAGATTTTTCTCCTGAAGTACTACTCTTATGCTTCCCACCACCCCAGGCACCATCACTCTTATAATAGCTAGTGAATGAAATGATAGCAAGAATGTTACTTGAGCAACAACCTGGATGTATCTGTACACATCTAAATCTAGGGAAACATAAAACATTTAGCAACACCCATCATTTTAAAAGTAGTAGAAACATCAAACCTGTCCAGCCATCCAGTCAAGAGTGCAAATCAATTACTTAACACCAAAATTCCTGAAGGCTAATATTACAGGTATCCTAGAATAGAAACCCACATCTAAGAACAAGTGCTAATGTCAGTTATTTTGCTTTGAATCAGGCTATATGTGCCACTGAAGTCCTGAATGATAAGCTTAACTTTGCATCAGTATACCCCCCTGTCTTGCTAGAACAAAACACTAGATAGAAACCCTTTTGTCATTCAGTCTATTCTCTGATGAAAGGAAGAAAATACCCGACAGATATAATTCTGACTTTTCTCCTGCTTGAAACACATGCCTTCTGAATTCAGCTCAAGCTCCACGGTTTCAAAACAACAAACCCAAAAGGTTTCCATGGGCAAGGCAGCACAGGCAGCCCCTGTGTAGGTTTCATAAGATTCTCACCAAAATGTCTAGACAAGGTTCCAATGGGAAGACTTTTCAGTCTCTGCCTCAAGCTTTTTGTCTTTTCCTTAGATTATCAAAAGACAGCCAATTGTGATGGTGGGTTTTCTGCTGGAAGAACACTTCGTGCTGAACTGAGACCACCAACTCTTTCCACATAGGTCAGAAAATGAGATGGTAACGGCTTTTTGCAGTTGCCAACTTAAACTGTATTTGAGCTACAGACCTAGATGTGAAAGGCTCTGTAACAAATTACCAATCTCCTGAGCCATCCAGTTAATCTGCATGGTTTTCTTTTTAAATTTAGTTATGCTTAGGTTCTTAAATTCTCTGAAGCTGTAGAAAGCAAAACATCAGAACAATTAAGATACTCGATTATAGGTCATTTGCTTCCTGTGTACCTCTTACCAATATACCAAAGAGTACTAGTGCAGGCAGAACCCTAACATTACATTTTGGTTTAAAACAAAGTGTGTCTAAGTAGTAACAAGTGCTATATATGTCCACATTATGTTTTGCTCCACTATTACATGAGTCTTGACAAAGCCACCACAATTTTTCTGACTTTTCCCCTCAGTGCTGAGGCTTCTGTTCCATTTTTAAGACCAGGAGCAAATTAGAAACAATATCCGTAGAATTATATTAATAAAGCAAAACTTCCTTGCATTCTGAAGGGGGCCTATAGGGATGCTGGGGAGGGACTTTTCATTAGGGACTGTAGTGACAGGACAAGGGGTAATGGGTTCAAACTTAAACAGGGGAAATTTAGACTGCATATAAGGAAGAAATCTTTTACTGTAAGGGTGGTAAGGCTCTGGAACAGGCTGCCCAGGGAAGTTGTGAATGCTCCATCCCTGGCAGTGTTCAAGGCCAGGTTGGACAGAGCCTTGGGTGACATGGTTTAGTGTGAGGTGTCCCTGCCCATAGCAAGGGGGTTGGAACTAAATGATCTTAAGGTCCTTCCCAACCCTAACTATTCTATGATTCTATGATTTCAGTTCTGAAAATGTTATCTATCCAAGTTATAATCTTTTCCCCATCAGTTTAAACAGACACTGGCACTCCGTAAAAGTCTTACTAGGCACAAAACCAGAAGACAAATAACTAGTCATTGACTACATTCCCAGAAACACTATTAATGCTATTTCAGACACAAAAAGTGACTCTGATAGAGTAATAAGGAAGCCAGACTTACTGCACCAAGCACAGAATAACACTGGTAATACTAATTCATAGGAATGAAAGGTCAAACTAATGATACTCTCATGCACCAATGAAATTTCATTAATTAGAAGCATCACATACAGATAATACTTTGATAGCTTCCCCTTCACCTCCCCTCCCCCCCCTCAATTAACTTCTAAGAGTAAGAGGTACAGACAACCAAGTTGGAAAAACTACCCAATATTAAGACAGAAAGAACCAGACCAGCCAGCCATGGGCATGTTTCAAAGGCAAATGCACATAAGAATTGATGAGATTCACCAATTTTAAACATATAATGGAATTTGCTGGTTAAAAACCACTCAGGTTCAAAATGTGTTGCTTATACGTAACTTGGATAAACATTAGTTTATTTGCAGAAGTCTTCAAAAGTTGGCATGGCTGTATTTCTGACAGACTGTAAGTACAAGAAGAAGATAATGGCCTTCAAAAGTTACTTCGTAAGTAAAAGTGATAATTTTAGGGAGTTTTTTATTTTTTCAGCAGTTCATACAGCCAATCATCCTCTCCCCCACCTACACACATGCTGTACTTATTTATCTTGCCTGCAGTGATACTACCAAAGGCATTTTCTGTACCTCAACATGCCTGTTATTTAAATGAACACTTTTAAAGTAGTTTCTTTAGAGAATCAAAAATGGAAACCAGCCATCTGATACACTTCACTATCATAAGCATATCAGATCACAGCCAGCTTTTAAAATTCACTCTACTAATCAAGGCTGACTGCAGTACAAAAATACCTATTTATTAACACATGCCCTTAGCAAAAGGTGTTTTCTCCCTATAAATTTTTCATAAAACAAACCCATCCTTGCCCTCAGTCATCATCCCAGTGCTAAAACCCATTGCAGATCCACTTACCAAATCCCTGTGCAACACCCAGTTAGCATGCAGGTAGTGAATACCATCTAGGATCTGATATAACAGTGACTTCACCATTCCCCGAGGTAACTGAACTGGTTTCTTGTTTGCTTTAGAAGCCCTGTGAAACTTGATTATATGCTGTAAAAGGGGAGAAAGAAATCAAAATGAAAACGTGTAATGTTATCTACAGCATTACACAAAAAAATTGCCAGCAATTCCTTACACAGAATTCTTAGCTTTTTTTTCATCCTTTCATCATTCATTTTCAGAACTAGCACGTTGTACTTTTAGTATCATAAAGTTAATACTATATGAGGTATAGTGAGGGCTGTCTCAAGGAAATCTCTCAAATGAAATCAGTTGTTGCTGTGGTTAACCCCGGCAGGCAGCTAAGCCTCACGCAGCCACTCAATCACTCTCCCACAGTGGGATGAGGAATACAAAACCAGTAACAACTGCCAAGCAAACTCCCTTGCAGACCACTGACCTTGGAGGGGTTTGGGGTATTTTTGTTTGAGGATTATTTTTGATATATAGATATTTTCTATATCACAGCACAGAATTAAAAGTGCATCACCTAGATCCTTTATTATCTTAATTTTAGACTTTTTCCTACAGTAATGATGACACTGTAACATTCAACACATAAGGCAAGACAAATTTCTTGCAAACTGTATTGGGAGTCTTAGGCATTTTAATTAGAGGCCCAGATTTATACCTTCTTTATTTACTACACGCTTAAACCACAGACTCTAAAAACAGAAGCTGTTGACAGAGCAGAGTTATAAATCTGTCAACCTTAAAGGCAGCCACCAAGCCAGATGCTGAAAGTACCTTTAGCAATTTCAGAGTGTATACACAGGCATTGTCTAGCAACAATGAGAAGTCCAAAAGGTATGCTGTCTTAGCACCTGAGTCCCAGGTGCCACTAACTTCAATAGCACAAGGCGTGTCAGGGTCATGACTGCCTTGCTTGTCTCCCTTTAAGAGAGAGGTCATTTCTAGAATGAATTTTTTCATGCATTCACACTTATTTCCTGAACTGGCTTGCACTTGTGAGATCATAAAAACAGCCCTGACCTTGTCCATCCGAAACCTGGCACCAAACTTCTATCAAATATTCCTCCTATATTCCTGAACTTTCATATTCCAGGTGCCAATGAAGTACCCAACTACTTAAACCCCTTTGGGAAACTGCCTTTCCCTTCTTGCTGCAGCCCAGCTCCATACAACCTACTCTCCTTTGCTTCAGGTATAGAGCTTGTCTTTCCTGAGAGAAAAACGCACATCCCTTCCCTCTCAAAGGTAAAAATGGAGCTGCACAGAGAAAAGAAACACTGATGAAGAGGTGAGAGTCTTTTTCCAGTCAGACAAGCACCTCCTGCATGAGCATCCCCCAGCTTGAGCCACAAGTTTCACCTTCCACTTCAACTGACTCCAAAGGAAAAGTTATTTTTCATGCGGTGGCCAGAGAGAAGTGAATACTCAGAGATAGATGGATTTCCTGAACTTCTTTATTCCCACTCCAATACACTCTGTGCCCTTTCCCCTAGTCTTGCTTGAGACCTGCTGTGCTAGATAGGCTCAGGACTGGAGGAGCTGGTCTATAGCTGGCTCTCTGGGACACAGACCAAGCCCAGTTACTGCACCTATTGTCTCCTGCATCCAGATGTAGTGAACCACCAGGAGCTGGTATGGCTGTGGAGTTCTGGAGCTCACACAGGTATGTGCATGTAAGCATAATGGCCAAAACTGAGGGTCATTCCTAAGCTGCTAATGTACAAGCCAGTGTTTCATTAACAGAAGTACTTCTGCAGTGACTCAGATATGTATAAATACAAACGAGGACAGGTCACTACTAGTCACAATCATCCAAACAAATATTAAGCCTTGCAGCATATTTTTGAAACAAAAATCCTCCAACAAGCTCAGACATTCCTAAACTTGGAGGTTAACAGAGCATAAATATGGAGGAGCAGTGAAAAAGTAAGAAAGCGTTTGTTCCTTTTTTCAGATAAAAATATGTTGGATTTGGGTTTGCTTTTGTTATTTTGTACATCAGCTTTTAGAATGTCTCAACTCAGTAACTTTTTTTCCTCCCACTTTAATTTTATTTTGGTAACAAGATTTCAACACCAAATACCAGAGCTTCCAAGACATTTAACTGGGAGAAAATACCTTCAATTCAGCTTAGCTGAAGGAAAACCAACACAGTAGTTCTTCAGCAAATGCTACTGAATTATTCCCAAATACAGTGAACCCCATTTTCTAAAGAATTTAGTTTTGTTTTGGCTTATGCTTCCTGACTAAACTACATGCAGAGAAAAAAACAACTCATGTTCCGTGCTGCGTAATTCTTACGCTAATGCACGCATCAAAGGTTCCATCTCATTCCAAATTCCCTCTTTGATCCAAATTGTCTTGATCTCTTTTAAGGTTCTATTATGAGAGCAGAGCTCAGAATGCGTGTGAGATTTAATTTGAAGACCACATACCTTTCTTTCAGGGAAGTCAAGGTTGCATGGTATTTTGGATTCTTTACAATGTCACTTTAAGTATTCCAAATTGATGTTGAGCTTACAAATATTAAATTAACAGAAGAAAAATGTATGTATCTTAAAACAAATTTACCTGGCCTCCAACGTGTTTACATTTTAAAGCTGTGTTTTGCAATTAGGAAAAAAAAGCCTTTCTCCCAAATATATGAAATCTCATAAGACTGGTAAAAAGCTCTTCTGCTGAAGCATATGAATTAAATTTCCATTGCATACAGTGGCATTGCTCTCACATCCATTCATGGATGACATGCAATGTACCTAAAACTCTGAACTGCAGCATTCAGACCATAATTCTGTCATTTTTCAAAGGGAATCCACCTGTATAATCACTTACATTTTCCTGCACACTACTTAAGCTGTAATAGAAGGCTATATCTGCATTTATTTAACTAGATTTCTAGCTACCGAGAGCTGAACAGATTTTATCTTCCTAAAGAGGTCACAGATTAACTGTGTAGTGTGTTTACCCAACATTTTCCATTGCTTTTCTTTTAGTACTGGAAGAGTTTCCAACGAACAGGGAGTAAGAGGTCACACTATTTTTAAATCAATGTGTTTTCCCTGACCTTGTCTGTTTTCTGCAGCTAAAACTTTAAGCCTGGTACCTACAAACAATTCACCTTACCCAGAGATCATGCTCGGCGTAGTCAAAGAGAAGCCACACTTTCCTGTCAGCGTGAGAAAGAAACACCTTTTGCAGAGAAATGACATTTGGATGCTTGAGCTCCCGCAGCAACTGCAAAATAAAGGAAGTCCACAAGAGTTATACCCATACATCCAGAACTTTGAGAGGGCTGGAAAGACAAATGCTTTACAATCTTTACTATACACAATACCAACAATAAGAGTTGAAATCTGCAAGTCACAGAAAACAGCACATACTTTTTTAATGAAAAACCAGTCATTAGTTTGAAACCGAAGCTGGACGCAGGTCATAACCCCCTTTGGCATTCACTTCCTATTCATTTCCTAAAAAATAGAAGACTATGTAAACCTCACTATTATCCAGGATCAAGGAGACTCCACAAACAGCCAGCTGTGGCACCTTCCCTTTCCCATAGGCTGTAATCTTCAATAGAGCCATTTTGGATATCCAATTTTCTCCTCAATTCCAATTATCTGTAAACCCTGCATTTTGGTGGCAGTCATTCACGGCTGAATGAGGGGGCTCATTCAGAGCCTGTCAATGCAGCCAGCTTGAGGACGGTATGGTTTTTAAGGCGGTGACCCCGTAGATCAACCGACTCCACCACCTACAGAAGAAGGTCCAGCTCCTCCCACAACATATATTACACCAGTTAAAGTACTCAAAAGCCATCCATGAAACAGCTCCCAGTTCAAGAAAAAACTAACCCAGACACAATAAGGCAGTCATTTTCTGCTGAGATTCAGAGCTGAAATGATCCACAGCACTAACAGCAAACCCAGCACTAGCAAAGGGACACAGCTAGGAGCCATCAAGCCGTGTCAGCTCTTTAGAAACTATAGCTTTAACCACCACTGAAAGGAAAACATAACAAGGATATAGCACAAAAACTGAATACAGACATCCATCTATTTGAGCTCTGCTTACTGGTCATGTTGCAGTTACACTGTACTCACACAATTCCTAAGAAACAAACAAAAACTAAGCAAACGATTGTCAAGTGTGGCTACCCAAGACTAGATGGATTTTTGCAGCTCAGTCCACCAGAAATTATGACATTTTTAATACAAAGAATGGCTTTTAAAAGCCAAGGACAATTTGAACCATTTGAATACAGAAAATTGACATTTCTGAGATCGACCATTTTCAATAAAATATAATTTTCCTGCTGCATAACAGAAGAAACAGGAAAATTAATTCCTTTCTACTGATACCTCTGTCACAAGTGGTAACATTTTAGCTGCTACTGAGGTAGTAAAGTGGGAGTGGGTATCTGCATTTGTTTTTTTTCCTTTTTATTTCATTTGAGACAGACTCCCATTCCTACCCACTGACCAGAATCTTCAGTGTGGCACTCCTTGAGCAAGAGGACCTATAGCCCACAGAGCTTTTATGTCAAGTATGAGATCAAACAGGGAGACAGAAGGTTGAGAAGACAACACAGTATTACAAATCAATGCAGAAGGTATTAGTTTCAGCATGTTAAACCTCTTAATCTTGATTTGTAAAAGCATTACATGGAGGAATTTTAAGGCAGGATCTTCAAGGAGCAGTGTGGAACTCTGTAAATGCCTATAATTCCTACAAAGCATAAGATCAGTACAGAAAAAAACTATAAGAAATGCTTATTTGCATTTTTTTTTCAATTACAGGTGGTAGGTTGACCCCAGCCAGCAGCAAAGCCCCACATGGCCGCTTGCTCACCCCCCCTCAGTCAATAGAAGAAGAAAAGAAAGCAAGAAAATTTGTGGGTGAGGACAGCCAATTTAATAAATGGAGGAAAGAGGAATTTAAGAAATAAAGAAGCCCAGCCAGGCTCTGAGCAAAGACTACCTCCCAGAAGGGAGGATGATCAGCAGTAGCCAAAATACTGGTTATCAACAGTGTTTTAGTCCCAAATCCAAAGCACTGCACCATACAGGCTGCTATGGAGAAGATTAACTGCATCCCTGTCAGGCTCTGTAGAGCATCAAAGACCATCAGCAGGAGTCAGCCTCTTAATAGCAAATGAGGTTACAGGGACTAAGGACAGACTGTGCCAGTCCTTACTGTGAAGGACTTTGTTGAATGAGTAAATTCACAGCTTAAATTTATGCTAAACAACTGGATGAATTAACTGTACCCAGAAGACTGCAACGCAGTCTATCAACTGTGTGTCCATATCAAAGTTTCATCTGATCTCCTGTGGTCTGATGACACACTTGTATCAGACACCACAGACATTTCCAGCAACCTCACTCTTCATGAACCAGACCTCCCCAGGTCACAGGCCACATGCCTTTCCTACCAGATGACTGACTCGTGTCCAGCAGCTGACAGAGTTCAGGGAGGACAAAGTAGACTACAACAAACATGGCTGGGCTGTCAGTACAATGCCCACTAATGGTAAGGATCATTTCTTTTTTGTCTAGTGACTCTGATATCTAATTGCTTTTGTCTATCCTAGTCCAGTTCTATAGAACACAAAGAGAAGGTAGGGAAAAACTATGCATTTTGCTCTCTGTAAATTTCCTTCCTTTTCATTTGTGTATCATGACAGTTGAAATCCATTTCTACAACTAGAAAGCTTTCCCCTAAATTAGGTAGTCCGGGTACCCTTTGTGAAGAAAGAAGATACCATTTACCTTCAAAAAAAAAGAGAAATTGGCCAATGATGAAGATGCTGATAGATCTGGTCTGACTTAAGTGTTATGACCCAATGCTGTCCCTGACTGGTCTTGCCCTTGCTTTCATAAATATTGTTTAAGACACAGCAAAGGAAAGAGCATCCTTATGTCAAAGACCTGGGCTTGCACTAGGGTTCCTCCATCTCCCTCTTCAAATGCAGTAATATTCATTCCACAGGCATGGGTCAGCTGAGGGACAGCAAATTAAACTGTTCTAATGATGTTTAAGTTGTTAAACTGCTTCACAAACAAGGACAAAGTGAAGTAAGACAGGACATTATTAAAACCAGCTGCAGTGAGGCAGCCTGGCAAACTGTCGCATGACCAAGGCAAACCTTTGCTTGCACAGGGACACTAACCATAATTACCTCGCACATCAGATACAAGCTGAACTCAGTATAAGTCTTCATGAACATAACATCCTTCCTTTAGTGATGTTTCCCCATTTCCTGTACAGCTCTCCACCACTACACAAGTGGTGGAGAGCCAAGACACAGCACTGTGAGGCTTTCCAGCTTTACTGCAAATGTCATTCCACCCCCGTTCCTGATGCTTGCTACTATATGTGGTCTGCAGTGAATGTAAGCTGCTCAGTGCTGCAATACTACCATGCTTACTTCCATCATGGATCACATTTGCTAGAACAACTGGCTAGATAGCCTCATCCAGAAGGAGCTTCTCTGATGTCCTGTCTCAGGATGTGAGCTATTTGAGAAAAGGCAACTCCTTCCTCTCACCATCTTCCTTTGAGTGCTATTGCAACACATTTCTCCCAGAGCTTAGGACAGTCACAAAGCTGGCTAGACACAAAGCCATTGGCAATATCAAGCAAAGCATTCACACAAGCAAAAATCGCTATTGATTCATCTTGCTAGTTTGATGGCATTAATCCAAAATTTAATCATCATCTCAAGCTTCAGAAAGGCTCACATCAGGTTCATCAAATGATCCAGCAACAAGTACACCATAGATTAATAGCCTCCAATAGCCCTGAGATGGAAAACAGGTAAACAGGGCAGCGGAACAGAAAGCAGACTGAAGCTGATGCATAAAGAAAGGCAATTTTCAGAGCAGATGACTGACAAGGAGGATTTAGTCATCCTCTAACAGATAAGATCCCACTGGAACAATGCTACAACAAATGAGTACAGACAGTAGTGAGACATAACCTGAAACACTATGCACAGTTCTGGCCAATTCAGGGAAGATTAATTCCAACTGCAGCAGGGCAAAGAAAGCTCAAGGCTACACTAAGTGGAAGGGAGAACAGCAAGCCAAGCCAAAATCCTTATAGCCTGTCAAAACCAAGCCAGAGAAAGAAGCAGTGTCTCTCTCTTTAAAATGAAAGTGGGAGAGAAGAGCTATTCTAACTAAATTACAATATTATCCAGTACAAATGGGTATGAACTAGTCGTGATTAATTTCAGCTTAAAAGCTGAATGAATAATGTTTACAGAGTCATTACTAGAAAGAGACTCGGGAACTGCCTCCAGAGATTTTTCTTTTCAAGTTTAACTCACAGTTTGCTAAACTTCTGGCAGTGCACTCTGCCTGTCTGAGAGAGCAACAGCAGGGCACAATGACTCCAATTCTGTAGTAAGGAAAAAAATCCTAAACCACACTCTAATCGCTCGTCTCAGTTTCCTACAAAACACTGGACCGGTTTACGCTTGTTATTTAAATTTAAACCCAAATTTTATCACACGAGTTATTAAACCCCCAGTTGACCTCGCTATTACACCAGTAGATTCAAAAGTCTGTTTGTTTCAGTGTAAATACAATTTTAAAGTTTTATATTCTCATGAGTCAGATATTCCAAAGTACTAAAAAGAAACTCCCTGCTGAAAGTACATGCTGTTCTGCTTTTGAAAGTATTCAGATAAAGGCTTACAAAGGCAATGTAACAGAAAATTACAATACTGCTCACTGTAAGAATTGATTATGAAGCTGACAATATGTTTTTCAAGCTCCAGTTCTTCAGACATACAACCACGTGAAATTATTGCTTTAAAAATAAAAACCAAAACCAAAGTCCTAAATGTTGCAAAAAAGAAGGCTGACAACACAAAATGTTGGGAGAAGAAAAAAAAAAATGCACGTTTCTGTTCTCAACTTCTAGGTTTTCCAAGACAAATGTGTCTTACTTGATCACACATACAAGTCAGTATTTATTAACACCTCTTACATCCAAACACATTCAAAGTATTAGAAGAGGTGCTAATAAAGGTTCTCTGAAAGTGAGGTGGTGAAGAGTCCAGAGGAGACAGACACTGGATGTCAAACTTGGTCAAATTGTGCTGTTCACAGAAAAAACTATTATTTCTAAGGACTCCAATTTCTAACATTTAATCAGTATTTTCATCCCACTTTAACAGAACTAAAGGCAATTACTACCCTCCCTTAACATCTAATCTCTCAAGAATACTGCTTGTAGCCCTGTAACGCAGCTCAATAAAGCACTAATCAGCCACAAGTTACATTTTACATATCGTACTACTATTAAAGCTTTTGAAAGCACTAGACTTGTCAAAGAGGGTTAAATCAACCATTTGTCTTCCTCAACACCTTCTTGCCTTTCACCACATGAGAAGATTGCTAAGGAACCATTACTTGTCCTCTGATGGGAGCACTGCACTCATCTAAAGGATTTCTGATTTTGGTCTTGTGGGAAACTGCTTTCGCTGTTAGCATGGAAGGGACTTCACAACCCCCATAAGCGGAGGAACCTACACCCAAGTATTGTTCCTTTTCACATAACCGGTACAGGATCTCTTCCAGAAAGCTTATTTTGACAGTAATCTGTTCCTTGACAGGAGAAGATGCTGAAGAGGGCGAATCCTTGAGTCACACAGTTTCAGCTTCTGCTTCATAGGGTCACTTCCAGCCACTGCATGCTGCCTCAAAGTCCTTGGTCACCCTCAGAATGGCTCTGAAAGGGCCTTTATACCCTTCTTCCATCCCCTCCACTGGCAGAGGCAAAAGAGGTCTGATAATCATGTAATGACATATTCTTGTCACCCACGACATGGAAGCCCCAGCAGCCTGCCTGAGCTCAATTCCTCTACAGCAGCCTGCTCTGCTGAGGTCAGCTTGGCCAAGACCACCAGAGACAGCTTCCTTCTCACCTGCCATGGGGCGCAGGCAGGCTGCTCTACCTCTGCCTCCTTCCTGCCCAGAAGCTGAAAGTCTGAAGTAAGACTGCTGCAGAGGCTTTCCCTTTCAGGTAAGGGCAGCAGTCATCAACCAGCCACCTCTCTGCTTCTTCTCACACTCCCTGGGTACCGTGTGCCTGCTCCCTGCAAACCCAGCCAAGTTCCTGAGGCAATGAGAGCTGTTATGAGACCCAAGCCTCCTGCCTGGGAGACAAAAATCAGTACGCCCCTTTCTTTTATGAACACGCAGACATGTGAACTTTAGGGTTCTGCATTATACCCAAACTATACCTGCAGGTTCCTGGCACCAAAGGAAGCACAGGAAAGTGAAGCACTTGCAAACGTGATAAAACTGACTAAAAATGCTAATCAACAAGAAAAATGTCAGAAAGTCACTTGATTACTTTAACAGATAGGACTTCAGTAGAGAAAATGGCCCAATCCAAAATCCTAAATTTGAAGGCTGGTTAGCTACTCTAGCTTCCTACAGCCTTGAAGAATTCTCCTGCTTTGCAAACTGTGAAATAGCATTTGCAGCACTATTCCAGGTGGATAGGCTTTAATGACTTCATTCCTTATCTTCTGCTTTAATTACAGGGAAGAGAGTGTTTGGATTGTGTATTTTGCATATTTTTTATATAAATCTTCCCATCATCCTATCCCTTTGGTCTTTTCCTCATAACAAATTCATCTGTTGGTATGATGAGCATGTAACTTTAAATGCCTGCTGAAGTCCTCAGAAGTCAAAGTGCTGATCATAAGAGACAGCCAGAATCCCAGGCAGTACAAAAGTCTGCAGAGAACAAGAGTTGAGCAGCCAAATGTTCAGTTAAGGTTCTGGAAAAGGCAGGATTCACAAACGCTTACCATGATGGCTGGGGGAAGACAAGGAAGATTGTAATACTACTCCTATCTTGATATTAAAGATACTGATTCACTTAGCACAATTAGCACAGTAACTGCTAACTCTATCAGTTAAACAAATCACTTATATAAAATCGTTAAAAGCCTCCTCTTTTGCCTCTAGGGCAAGAGACTAGCTAGGTTATTGAACACCAGGTCTGAGTTCTCATGCTGCAGGAAGTACAAAAATGTAGGCATTCTTTCAAATACATTCACATGAGTTGAGCTCATCCATAACCGAGTCAGTCATTTCAACTCAAGTCTCTGACCTAGTTCTATCCTTTCCCTGTAACTGATGTATTTCAACAATTATTTTACTTTTCTGAGTAAGTCTTCATGCATTTTTAAATATGTAGGTTACTCAACAGTCCAAACCCAAAATTAGTCCTTATAAGCAAGACTAAAGCCATTGCAGAGTTATAAAAACAAGCGTTTCACTGGGATTTATGTCAAACTATGCTCTTCCCAGGTAGTCAGAGTGAAATACACAAGCTTTAGCTCTCCAGAGAAACATAAATGGATATACCTCATGCAAGTCAATTCACCCTAGATCCTCTTAATACCACCATATTTGTAAAATGCATTAATTGAGGTAGTCCAGAACACACTGTGACAAAGTCTGAGATTCAGCCTTGACTTTTTAAGCATGACAACAAATAATTAGACGCATAGATGACATTTTAGGGTACAACACTGCTGATTAACCCAGTAGCATTTTCATACACATATTACACATACTCGCGTAATCAGTATAAACAGAATGGCTACTATCCTTAATTTGTTCCATCTCCAAATGAAGTTCCCTTTTTCCCTTTTACAATATTAACTGATAGAAAGGAGGGGAAACTCTATTTAGCAGAATTAAAATTAACAATTTGGGGAACATCAATATTTTGGGCAAAAAAATAAATCTTCTGTTAACTCTGAACAGCAGCATCAGAAGAACAGTAAGAAAGAGGGATTCAAACCCTAAAAGTCCATGGTGAATTATTAATTCAACTGCAGGAAAATTCAACCACAGAATCAGCAGAGTCTGGAAGCAGAGTCTGGAAGCATGACCAGAAGCAAAGTCAACAACATCTCAAGAAATGCTGCTTCAAGTCATTCTTTCCACCCTATACCTGCTTTTGGGTTCCACTCCCCTCACTGCTTTCCATGCCTGCCTTCTTGACAACTCTGGTGTCTTCAGTATGTTCCCCTCCTTTCCCCCACTAACTCTGTCCCACACAAGTCCTGCATTGTACTGCTGTTGTCTTTGAAGGGCACACACTGCAGCAGCTCAGAGCAAGGAGAAAGCCTCCCTGCTTCTTGCTCCTCTTCATCACTACCAGTGACCCTGCTGCCAAAGAGGAATGACTACACAACACTTCTCAAGCCATGCAATGAAGCCAAATCTTTCCTGACTGTCAGCCAAGTTACTGATTCTCTTAGTAGACAGAAACTGATTTAGGGTCATATTGAGAGCAGAAGCACCTCCCTAACAGTAACCAAGCTTCTGCTGCAGAACAAAATTTTTCAGTTAAATCACTGCAAAATGACAAACAAAAAATACTCCCCAATCCCCCTGAAATGGCAGCTGACTTCCCAAAGCATTCAGCCTGAAGGAGTATTTGGAAAATTTCTGCCAGAATGGTTGAATTGAGCAAAACATAAGATCCTGGTTTCCGCTCCTTTAGTTCAGAGTGTATGTCTATGGTAGCGGGGAGGCTAAGCTTTCACCAATGGATAGGAAGAGATTCTCCTGAAGAATATTTTTTGGGCTTCTTTTTTTTTTTTTTTTACCTCCCTCATT